>JACAXG010000001.1:20317476-20433992 GCA_018881555.1 Amblyornis subalaris
TCTTTCTTTCTTTCTCTTTCTTTCTTTCTTTCTTTCTCTTTCTTCTTTCTTTCTTTCTTTCTTTCTTTCTTTCTTTCTTTCTTTTCTTCAGTGTTTTAAATTTAGATTTCAAATTTACAGTGATGAATGTGGGAAAAAATAAAAGAAAATAATGTAGATGTGATGATTTATTTTATTTGTTTACTTTTTTATTACAACTGTATCAGCACCAAACCTGTGGGGAGATTGAAAAAGCGGTTAAGAAACCAAATAAGTAGCTGGGTCATTTTCCCACATACTGTTCTTTGCTGGGATGGTTTTTATCTGGCTAAAGTTTGGGGATGATTGTATGGGTTCCAGCTACAACATTAACTGCAGTTTTATATATCCATTTTCAGTTCTTGATTCAGAGACTAGAAAAGGTTGATTTACAAAGAAATGGAAAAGTTTAAATGGGAGTCGGAGGGCTAAACTTAGAAATGCAATACTTCCAAGTTCTAGATAGCTTTTGCTTGATTGAGGGATGAAAGAAAAGTTATACAAGTAGATCTGTGAAAAATGTAGTGTTTTCAGGAGAAAGCCTAGGACCATAACAAGAATTGTCTAGGAAGATCATAGGGAAGGACTGTTCTTGATAATTTATTTTTTTATTTTTATAAAACTCTGATAATTTTTTATTATTATTATTTTACTCTCACAACAAAAGATTTGGTATTTGTTGATGTTAAAAGGGGTTTTCCTGGAGATGTATGGAAAGTCATTGCAGCACAAAAATCATCTGGATTTTAGAAAAATGTATGTTTATATAGAATAATGAGTGGGGTGCAGGAAAAATAATGAACTGTTTAAACTACAAATAAACTGAGACAGCAATTATTAGCATTATGAATGTAACATTATAAGCAACTGAATGCTTTATATTCTGACAGACATGACATAATAATATATGTACATAGTATGTAATTTTCTTTTAAAATAACACCTTTTTGTAGCTTCTATATTTTATTTGGTTGTTTCCTATTTTACTATTAGCTTCTATACAATAATTTTAGTACAGTGCTCTTTATGTTGGAAAGTTTACCCTTCATGTTATACAATCTCAAAATTTTCAGCTAAAATATATATTTCCAGTGCCTGGGACTTCAAATATCATTTTTCATTTAGAAATATTTTTAGTTTTCACAATTTCAAAGAACAACGTGGGAATACAACTTTACTCCAAGACTGAAAGCAGGGAATATAAATTAGTAAGAATCTTCTAAAGTTGTTCTGGTTATTTTCAAGATGGATGAAAGCAGTGAGAGAAAAACATTGGTTCTTCCCTCCTAGTTCTCATAATTAGCTTTTGTATTTGGTTTTGGTGGATTTTTACAACAGCAAATTTAGTTGATTAAATATTTCTGAGCCAAATAACTTTCCTTGCATGAGTTCATATTGGAGCCAATTCACCTCACACCACAAAATTGATGTGTTTGCATTGAAGGTTTAAGAAATATGTTATGTATTAGTTAACTCTGTCAACCACATTTTTAAAGTCTTTAAAATTATATTGTTGTTGAAAAGCAAGTGGCCTTGGAATGTGACTTTATTCTTTTTTAAGATTTTTTTCTATAAGTGAATGGGTGAAAATGAGCATAGGTCAAAAGAATCATACTTGGAGAAAAAGAAATTGTATTTCTCTACAAATGAGATAAAACTCCGCGGTTGTTTAAACTAGCAAACTTGAGAAAAACTTTTTGTCTTAAGAGCTATGTCACAAAGATAGAGTGAACACAATGAGGTGTTCAACCTGTATTTTAAGAATTAATGGATCAGTAACATTGCTTGTATAAGGTAACCTTGCTACAGCCTATGAAAATGCTATGTAAAAGTGACTCTACAATCAATCCTTAAAATTAAGTATGTACATAAACCTTGAAAAACCTAGGAAAAGCAGATATATTTCACATGATTAAACCTCCAAGTATCTTATTTTTTCCTAAGTAAAACTGCAAAAACAGATGGACTCTCTTACAGCATAAATTAATCCAAGAAAAAAAAACAAATAAAAAATCCCCCCAAAAAGCCCCACCCCAGAAGAAAAAAAAAACAAAACAAAAAACCCACAACAATGAAGCAAACTGCAGCAGAAAACGCAAAGGTAAATCACTACTGAACTGGGCCAGGTATATTTAATAAACACTTAGATGAAAAATTAAAACTGCCTTATATCTTAATGGGAGACTGTGTTTGAATGGATCTAACATGCATTAGAGCAATGCAGTCACTAGTAGCTGTCAGCTCAGCCAAATGACTTCACTGCAGGAAGCCTCCTGTGCGTCACAAAGCGTCCCCAAACTGAAAAACATTCTGCCACTTGCTGCAGATGCATGGCTGTTGTGCATAGCAAGGACTAAATATGTCATTACAACCCCGTGTATCCCTAATTTGTATTGTCACGTGAGAACTAAAACCTGGAATGGGGCCCTGAAGGCACAAGAACTAATGAACTCTGCCTGGATTTGGAAGAGTAATCCATCACTGGCATACGGCAGCCCTTTTCTTTAGACAGTGTTGATGAAAATTTTCTAATCTCTCATGCCAAGTGACATTTTCTTAACTGTGCAAGACAGAATGYCCTCCTAACATTAACCTTCCCATAGCAAAATACACTATGGTTAGGATATTCTAAGTTAATTTGGAGTATTTCTGATTAAAGCATGGGAGGAGAGGAGAGAAAAAAGAAAGTAAACAAAAGAAAATTATTAGCCGGGTCTTCCCTGTTTAGCTATGGAATTAAAAAGTAAATATAAAACTAAGTGAACAGTGTTGTAATAGTAACATTTAACTCAAACTTAATAGACATTTGCATGGATTTCAGCAGCAGGCCAGTTTCACTAACAGTACCCTTAATGTCAATACTAACAAGTGAGTAATATTTTGATAATCCATTAAACTTTAACTATCCATTTTTCTTCTGCCCATCCTACTATATTTGGCATGAAAGGCTTTAAGATTACCAATTTTCTCCATAAGAACCTATGTCTCCATACAGCAAGATCTGAAAATCTTGAGATTCTAGAAAGGTTTTTCAAGAAAAATTAGCTGCCCAGACTTTGGGGTTTTTTCTAAGGTAAGTAATATCCTCATAATTTTAGGGGGAGTTGGATAAGAGGTTGGCTTAATTTTTTTCCTTGTTTTATGTTTTATAAAAATAATATTTGATAATCCTAGAAAGACCAAGTTTATGGATATATTCTCTACCATATAAGATAGTTGGCAGGTGTCTGCAGCATATCTGGGTCAGAAAGGACGATTTATATCAGAGAAATGAAATGAAAACAGAAAACACATAAACGAGAAAACAACATGAATAAAAACCAAATTCTTCCCAGCTTGTTTGTCAGCCTGACTTGATCTATCCAGGTCAGGACACAATAGTAGCCAGTAGCAGATCCTTAGTGAAACARGCAATAAGACTTTCCCTGAGACACTCAATTTTCTTTGTTCAGGCACTTGGGACCTCCAGAACCTGCATCCAAACTGCTACATTGGTGTAGCCAGCAGTGGACCTTACTGCCAAGAATGTACTGATTTTTTCTTCCAAATGTGTTTTCTTCCAAAGTGTTTAGCTTCCATACTACTGTCAGTATCACCTTCAAATCTTAGGGTAAAAGCAACCATGGGATTTGTTCCTTTTGATATGACACTGACTCTTTCCTTCTCTTTTCCTGCTAGCTCAGGTGCCTATCACCAAACTGAATCAGTAACATCTGTGTGTAACACGAACTGAAGTCCTTGCTCCCAAAACTCTAGGTTATTTAAATGTACTGTTACTCTTTGTTTTCTTATATACAGAGAAAAAAAGGTTTCTAGGGAGATAGAATACGGGCATTTATGTCTCATTCCTTTTCTAGACCTTTAGCTGTCTCAGAACATCTGTTAGATCAAACCAATCTTTGGATGTAAAAGCTGATCAACCATTTACATTTCAAAGTATGAGGGGATGTTGTGAAATCCTGGAGTAAACAGTTCATGCTAACCCCGTCAATCCTTCTGAACCTCAGTATATTTAATTTCAGTTACATTTCTGATCCCTGCAATGAAAACAGTCCAGCTAGTTTTGAGAAGCTGAATTAAGATAGATGAAAATGCAATAAAGCCAGAAAAAATTTAATTTATAGGTATGTCATGTCCCACTCCTACACAGAAGTGAGCATCCAAGACTCGCAGATGCCTGTGTTAGAAAAAGAATGGCAAAAGCCAAAAGGGTCCAGAAAAAGAAAAGCTCCCAAAGTTTATTAGCACACTACACACTTGGCAGAGAAATTGGTATATATTTTGCCCCTACATCATCATCATCATCATCATCATCATCATCATCATCATCATCATCATCATCATCATCATCATCATCATCATCATCGTTAATAATTATATGAAGAAGAAGAAGAAGGAAGAGGGAAGAAAGAGAAAAATGAAAGGGAGATTAAATAAAGGGGATCACCAGTCTTGGGTCCAGTGTTGATGCAGCTGTCAGGGTGTCCAGGGTCCTGGGGGTGTGTCACACAGGCTCTATGGGGTACCTTCTTATAGGTAAATTTTCCCTGCCTCTTGCTTTTTACCTGAATGAATTAGCATGCACAGTCCGTTCTTCTGCATCTTTCTGGAAACGAGACGGGGGGCTTTGAGGGTCTTTTGGTGGTTTCAATCCCCACTACTTGTCCTGCCTGCTCCTTGACCCCACTTCTGCACTTGTGCTGGATGTTGTGAGGTCATCATGGACCTGAACAGGAAAATTGGCTCCAGACAGGTGCTGTCATACCTTTGTAGTGCCTCCCTTTCCGAGCACATCCCGTTCTAAGTTTCCGACTTGAATAGTCATTGGTGTTTGAGGCAAAGCAATGCATTAACTCTGTACTGCCCAGGTGTCTACRGGGTATGTAAAATGGGATAAACTTAGTAGAATTATATTTATAGGAAAATATTTAGAAGGCAAATATGCAAATAAAAATATTTGCCAAAGGTAATAAATTCTTCAGTAAAATGAAAACTGAAGAATTTTTTTCTAACTTTTTCCAGAATCTGCATGTGAAAAGCCTGAAAAATGAGAATTCCACTTTAATTTGAGTGTGTTGCTGAAGASCATTGTAAACACATAGTAGACTTCTAGTTGCAAACTTACATTATGATGAAGATTAAAATAATAAGTATCTACTTCAACTATACCTATTAAGAGAATTGCTTATTACAGGGGAGTGCTCTGCCCTTGATTCTTCACTAGGGTCAGGCAAGAGCATAACTGTGATCTTTAAATTTGCCTTAAGGAGCCATATCTAAGCATCACCTAGTATTCATTTTATGACAAGATGACATATTTTCTTGATAGCAATAGGCTATGTAAAAGAGAAAGGGCTAGAAAGCAATATTAATTTCTAGTTAGAGTTCAGCAGAAATATTTAGACAGAAAATCTCATGAAAGATTGAAACTCACTGAAGCAAGGTTCTGGGGCTGTTGAGTTACAGCTGCTGCTGCATTATGGTGTTTGCATGCCCTTTTGCATTGGAGAAGTTTTTTTCTCTGAGGAGTAATGGCTCAGTAGCCAAAAATTTACCCCAGCTGCAGTAATAACCTTCTGTATGCACATGACCTTCAAAATACAGCCTGAATGCATACTTTCTATGCTGTTCCTGACCAGAGGAAGCTAATCTTCTACTTCACTGTTCGTTATTTCACTATTTCACTTTGTCTCATGATTTTTTATCAACCAATTTGTCTTATTTTTAACATCCATTTCTTGACCAACAGAATGATCGTCACTAATGACACTGGTACCTGTACATTCAATCCCACCATTTAAAGGGCTGTTAAATCAGGTGCTATGGTGCCCTTCAAAGAGGCTGTTCTGTGGGAACTGGTAGGTTATGCCCTTATTCTTTTCTGCAGTTATGTTAAACGATCAGTCCTCACTGCACAAGACAAGAAGTATGGTATGTGGAGAAATTCTTATTAGGATGCTTGGTAGCAATTTCATCCAAATAAATTCAGTACAGACAGCTACTTCTTTTTTGGAAGACTGTTCACCTGATCTTGRTTCTTCCAATTTCAGAAAGCTTATATTGTTAAAGATAAAAATCAGCATGCAGACAATAAATCCCCATTTTGCTTCTATTAAGCTAATACTGAGCTTTTATTAATCACTTTTATGTCCTAATTTCCTTTGCATTCTTATGTTTTAATTTTGTTTACAATGCACAATTTTTCAAAATAGGAAATTGTCCTTTTTTTCTCAACAATTCAACGAGAAATAACTGTTCATTGAAAAGAAACAAAATACATTTCTTTTGATCAAAAAAAAGTCCAAAATTGTATTTTTTAAACTTCTAATTGAAGTCAAATTTCAAAGGTTTCCAGAGACAACTATAACATTATAAATTATAAAATGTCAAGGGAATATAATTTTGTATCCTGGTGGAATAAATATTACATAGATTTTAATAAAAAGAAAATTTWAAAAAAAATTGGTATTGGCAGTACTGCACGAAGTAGATGAAATTTACTGTGCAAAATGTACAGATTTTYAAGGAGCTTCATTCTGATCAACTGAAAAATAAGCAATTAGTTTTAAGCTGCTATCACTTATGAGTTTAGGTTTTGTTTTTAATTAATCATTGTGTTCTCTGTAACCTTCTTATCTCTAAAAAGCACTTCAGCACTACCTCTCTTGAACGCACTTTTTTTGAGATTTGTAGAAGTTTGTTTCCTGACACATCTAGAGTCTTATAACTTTCTCCCAATTTATTTGTACATTTGCAGACCAGCTCCCCACTGTTATCTATATTCATCTCAATCATATTTAAGCAGGATAAACCAGGCAGGCTGTATTTTGAAGTCTGCAGCTGGTGATATAATCATGTGACTGTGAATCCATGGTTCTGATTTAATCATCTTGCTTTTATGTACCTTCAGGAAGAAAATGTAAAGTAAAAAGTTGATATAGATAGACAGTTTATGCTTCTTTCTATGACTCATATGATTATTCYGGTGATTATTCCTTTAATATATCCTTACACAGGTTTGGTATAAAAATGGTAGAAGATCATATGTCTGGGTATTCAAGGAAAAAATACCGGCTGAATATGTGCCCTGCTCAAGTCTTGTACAAGCATACTCTCAAGCATGTCACAAGAAGTGCTGTGCCTCCTAAATCTTCTCAAGAAAACTCCTCTAGCTCAAGAATTGTTTTAATTACTTGCACTGAATGTTTATCCCAATGGGGATGCTCCTTAAAAATACAATAGAAGTCTGAATAAGGTAGAGATAAAAKACAGGAATTAATAAGGAGCATTTAGTCATCTTTTCATTCTTAATTGTTCATCACAATTTTTTTTTTTTAAGTTTCTTTGTTGTCTGGGTTTTTTTAGTCCTTAGAGCTGCTTTAACAGAGAGAAAATAATGASTTTAACAAAGCAGAGCAATACAAAGCAGTACTGTTTTGTACTGTTTTGTACAAATAGTACAAATAGTACAAACTGTACTATTTTTGTACAAAAATACAAAGACTGACAATGTTTTTATTGCTTAGTAGTAAGTGACTGTTACCTCATCTTACCTAGTCTCCGTCCTCTTCTATCAATGAGATACTTTGATTCTGATACCACATTCTCTTCAAATTTAATAAGTGAATATCTGAGTTTTATAATTACTTTCTAGACTTTTTGATCATGATCATGTGCATGGTTTTACAACATTTCTTTCCCTGGTAGAATACTCAAATGTCAAACAAACTAAATGCAAGTTTTAAATACAGTCATCAAAAAGAATGAAGTTAAGACATCTGTCAAAAGTGTGCAGCCCAAGTGACAACTGTATAATTGCTGAGAACCAGAATCTATTGACAATGAACTATGAAACATTAATGGTATTAAAAGAAAAATAAATGTGGTGAACAATAATGATAGAAGATAATGTCTTCTCATTTGCCTCTGACTTTCAGAAATATACAAACTACTAAATCTACTAATTAAACCTGGCTTAATAGACTTGACATTTATAAARTGAAAGAAATACAAGAATATGAACTCATTTGTTTAAACCTTAAATACCTAGTAGTACAAAATAACTGAGATTACATACACTAATTGCCAACATGCTATTAAAAATCTATATATTCAAGTATTATTTTCACTTTTCTTTATCAACCTGAAAATACCATCCTTTGCTGCTCAGTCCCAAACCTTTTTTTCAGAGCATTATGTGTGTAAACTCCAATTTTTCTGAGAGAGTTGCAAAGTCTAAACAGATCCAAGAACATCTCTCTGTTGACCAGTGACAGGACTTGAGGGAATGATATGAAGCTGTGTCAAGGGAGGTTTGGGTTACATATTAGGTATTAGGAAAAGGTTCTTCACCCAGAGAGTGATTCAGCACTGGAAGAGGCTCTCCTGAGAAGTAGTCATGTCACCAAGCCTGTCTGAGTTCAAGAAGCATTTGAATAATGCTGTCAGGCACRCGGTGTAATTGTTGGGGGTGTCCTGTGCAGGGCCAGGATTTTGATGATCCTTGTGGGTCACTTCCARCTCAAGGTGTTCAATGATTCTATGATCTTTAAATGTAAAATTGCATATGAATCAGAAGAGAACTCATGCAAGCTGTCTCCACAGAAATTTCCAGACCAGATTTTTTCTTCAGAAGACCATTCATAGATATCTTCCAGATTCTTGAATGAATTTGTAGAGCTGCATATCAAAAGAAATTTAAATTATTGCTTTGAAGAGAGTTGAACTCAGATGAGTAATGAAAAAAAAGGCAGGAGAAATTAATTAGGAAACTTATAGAATCATAGAATGGCTTGGATRGAAGGGAACTTAAAGATCAGCTRTTTCCTATTCCTCCCTACCATGAAAAGGGACACCTCAGCAGACCAGGTTGCTCAGAGCTCCATCCAGCCTGGCCTTGAACATTTCCAGGGATGGGGCATCAATAACGTCTCTGGGCAACGTGTTCCAGTGTCTCACCACCCTCACAGTAAAGACTTTTTTTCTTAATATCTAATCTAAGTCTACTCTCTTTCAGTTTGAAGCCRTTCCCCCTTGTCCTGTCACTACATGCTCTTATARATAGTCTCTATCTTTCTTGCAGGCTCTCTTYAGATACTGGAAGGCCACAATTAGGTCACTCTGAAGCCATCTCTTTTCTAGATTGAACAATTCCAATTCTGTTTGCTTTTCCTGTTGGAAGAGGTGCTCCATACCTCTAATCATCTTGGTGGTTCTCCTCTGGACCCAGTTCAACAGGTCGATGTCCTTCCCGTGCTGGGGACCCCAGAGCTGGATGCAGCACTCCAGGTGGGGTCTAACCAGAACAGAGTAGAGGTGCAGAATCCCCTCCCTTGCCCTGCTGCCCATGCTGCTTTGGATGCAGCCCAGGACACAGCTGGGTTTCTGGGCTGCAATCTCACATTGTAGGATCATGTCCAGTTTCTCATCCACCAGCACCCCTAAGTCCTTCTTGGCAGGGCTGCTCTCAATCTGTTCATCCCCCAGCCTCTCTTGRTACTGGGGGTTGTTGTGACCCAGGTGCAYGACTTTGCACTGGGTATTGTTAAACCTCATGAGATTCCCATGGGCCCACCTTTTGAACCTGTCCACGTCCCTCTGGATGGCATCCTTCCTTCAGGTGTGTCAACTGCACCACTCAGCTTGGTGTCTTCTGCAAACTTGATGAGGATGCACTTGATCCCTTAATATGGGTATTTCAGGGGAAATGGCTTTGGACTTACAACATTTCTTTCAGATGCTCAGGAAATGATTCAGAAATGCAACCAGGTATATGTGTATATTCTTCAGATTTTGATACTTGCTAGTTTAAAACTACAAGCTAATGTTTTCCATGTCCCATGACTGGCACTATTGAGTTAAATTTTTTAAAAGAATCAAGTCTTCTGGATAGGCTTTCTAGGTAGTTATGGATTTTAACTACCCTATATGTCTCTTTGTGGCTATTAATACAATTATCCCATTCTACTTTCTTCCTTATTTTTTATGTTATCTGCTCTCAGATTAAACTGAGATCATTAACAGTTTTAAACAGAAGCTGCCATGCCTTCACGGATTTCTATAGTGTTCCGTATGCCGGAGTCCTGACTTACAAAAAACTAATCCAGAATTACAAGCACTTCACGCAGCATGTTTTTTCTGTTCTGTCACTAATAAACTACAGGTTATAAATATGATTAGTTATTTATATCCACACAGATGCACAGCTGATTTTTTGTTTGCTTTTCTATGAACACRTGTTTTTACCCTTTTCTTTTTCTAATAGCCACTTAGAGGCAAAGTGAAAAAATAAGTGCAATAAATCTAAAAACTGTATTAAACACATACCTGTTGGATTGAGTTGTTTTCCCTCTTTGTGTGTTTCACGTCTCAGATCCTGAAATTTAATTTTTAGTGATGAATTCAAGCTATTACAAAACAAAAAGCAGAACAGGCAGGAAGGGCTGATTTGAACATCTGGATCTTTCAGGCCATCTATAAGCAATTGCCTTAAATGGGTCATTAATGTATACTATAAGCATATAAGATTTTCWTATGTTTTTTTTACCTCATAGATGAATAACCAAAAAAGGAAAAAAAAAGATACCACACATGCATTTTCATACTACCAATTTTACCTGTAAATGCCCCTTTTCTCCCTCTGCTCACTTTGAGATCTAGTTAGGGAGCCATTTTCACAGTTTTTACAGTGCTGTTATCTGCTGATATTGACTTCATGCAACCAGAGCAATAATATCAGGTTGTTTTAAATGTGTAATGCACAGCTCAGCAGTGGCACACTGCATGTGTTGACCAGAGTCAGGAACTCTGACAGCAATTGGGATTATCTGTATTTCACTATCAGCCAGCCAGCAGTTCTTCCCACACAGACAGTGTTTAACAGGTGAAAAAATTCAGACTTGTGTGATCCTGCATACCCAGTTTATATGAGCCAACCTGAATTTATGCCAAACAGTTTGAGGATCAACGAACCAGATTTACAGGTCTAGATTTGAAAATCTGATGTAAACTTAGAGAGTCTGTATTTAGAGCATAGGTCTACCCTTAGTGACTGTTTATTTTTGGACRTCAGGGATGAGGTTCATGTCTCCACATTTTAGCCATCTGAGCTCTAGGTGTCTTACCAAGGCCAAAAATCTGGGATCTCTTTTATCCACTAGAGAGAGAAAGATGTAATTTATACATTTTTTTCAGATCAGTTTCTCCCAGGAGGTGTCTTTCTCTGCTGACTAGAAATGTATTTTTGAATCATATCCACTAAATGCTGAGATCGTAAATCTAAAATGAAATGAGGTTAATTCCACCACAAGTAAGGAATGACAAAATATATTTTTATGGAAGTGTTGGTAAATGTTATTACTTTGAATAACTGTCAAGCTTGTGACCTGTGTGTATTGTCTGATTGTCCTTGAAATGTGTGAAAAAGAACCTTCCTTCTCAACTATTCTTTTATTAAGACTCATTTCCACACTGCAGGTATTTAAAATCAGAGAATTTCACAACATACTCAAAATTAGTGCGTGATTAAGCATTTTCTTGAAAGGAGACCCAACATTTTTCTGTCATCAGATTGCAAAAGGTTTAAACTCTGGCTGTCTTAATGAAACAAAAGCTGTGGGTATGGGAATACAGCAAATCCATTACTGAATACAGCCCTCAATTATTGCTGAAGATTGAATGTGATCTCTGTCATTACCACACAAACCACTTTCCTTGCCCTCCAAACTGTGGGAGCTGTTCTAATACTGTAGTCAAGTACTCAAAGCTGGTAGCAGCATTGCAGAGGAGAAAGAGGTTACTGACTGCTTTATGCAGTTAATTAAAAGAACTGCATTTTCTACATCTGTAATTATTCTCCCTTCTTTCACCTGGAGTATTTTGTATTGTTCTATATAGTACTAAGTTTAATGCTTTAGATATACAGTGTACATGCTATAAAACTGAGGTCATAGTTGCTTTCATTTTTTGTATCTTCAAAGTTTGCTTTGAAAGCACAAGAGTCTGAGCTGTCACTGTGATTAATTGGAAACCATACTCCCAAAAAGGTGGAAGGGAGGTCAGGTCATATGAAGCATAGGACACTCACAGTCAGACATTTTCTAACTTTCTTAGTTAGAAAGTGCTTAATATTTCAAGCATAAAAATGTTGTTCTTTACCAATATTGTGAACAGATGAAAATACAATTGTACATGTTTCTGTGGCTCCCTACACAAGGAAATATTTTTAAAAAAGAAAAGACTGAAATTCTATAATTTAAGTTTTTAAACTATCGCCAGAAACTCTAGATCTTCTGGATCCGTGACCTAATGGATTAAACAGTATCACACGACTCCACACCATATCCAATGAATGATGTGATAAGAATTAATAACATGCAACACATACCTGAGGCACATGTGTTACTTGAGTTTTCTACTATACCCAAAAATGACTCAGGAATTATGTATTTTACTTTTAAAACAGTAATTCCCAATTTTTCCTCCTCTCAGTCTTTTTCAGGTTGATGCTGTCTAGCTGCATTTGCTCTTAATTTCTCTCACGCTCTCTACTCTTCCCACCTCAGCAGCTGTAGACCCCTCAGTTCATACAATTATAGAACCACAGAATGGTTTTGTGTTGGAAAGGACTTTTAAAGGTCGTCTGCTCCAAATCTCTGCCTCCATGGGCAGGAACAACTTCCACTAGCTTAGGCTTTTCAAAACCCCATCCAGCTTGAATTTGAACACTTGAAGCTTCAGGTTGTTCATCCCAGGCTTGTTTGAAAACACCATTTTACAATGCTGGAGTGGCATTCACATTCCCAGCTGAGTTGTCTGTCAAGGAGGGTTTTCTCATATCTTTCAAGTCCTTGTTTCTTTTCCCAGAATCCATGCTGTACTTACCATCCCTCTTACCCTTTTGCCCAGTAAAGCTTTTCAATATTGCCCACATTCTTTAGAGGCTCCTTATCCTATTTGTCTTCTGTATCCTGCTTGGTCTCCTTATCCTAAAATAATGAAACAAATTCATTCCTTCAGCAGCTCTCCAGCAGCTCTCTCCCTCCACAATATCCGCTCTCTGTTTATAATCCATATGTTTCAAAGAGCCCCAGAAGCCCTGAACTGAATAGATCCCATTCTCTGGAATCAGGAGTGAAATACATAACTCTTAAGAGGATACAGTTGCTGAAGTGCAAAATGTCAATTTGTAGCACTCGCAGCACCTTCTGAAGAGCAGGGATTTTTCAAACGTATTTAAATTAGCTAAATTTTGGCAGAATTCCCCAATACACATTAAAAAAGAAAGACTATGTTGTTGTCACAAGGGCATTCTTTCTTTAATCTAAATTTCAGGTCTCAGCTTTAATACTTGTTGTATGCATACATATTGTGGAAAAGGCCTTCATCTCCTTGCTAGAAGACTCTCAGGGAAATATGAACTCTCGTGCAAGAAAGGTCAATGTCATGCTCCAGAGAGAAAATTGGGGTCTTCACAACTTAAACTAGGGAAAATTTCTTCTTCATCCCATATTTGGCTCAGCTTTTTTGATCTTAAAACATGCAAATGTGATATGGTAACCAGAAAAGCAATACATCTTTTTCTCGTGACTGGCTGCACCAATATTCCCTCCTCATCCGTTTACTTCTAATCCTGATCAAAATCCTGCAATACAGAGACTGGAAACATTTTGCAAAATCATATGTCAAATGCTTTCACGATAGAAGGAGAAATTATTTCTGCATATATTTTCGAAAATCTTTAGAGCATGAGATTAGAACATTTGTTGCATGATCCAACAAAAGTGATCGAGATTTATTTCAATCCTACTTCTTACTTTAGCAAACCTACTTTAGCAAAGTAGGTTTTGGTATTTACTCTTAGATTGTTGCAGTTTGCACCAAACATTTTTAACCAGAACTTTTTTCATTTCTCTAAAAACTACTTTTTCTTTTCTTTCTTATCACTATGATTTTTAGTATTTACTTATCTTTTCAATTTAATGGCAAGTCCTTGTGTATATCCTGTCTTTTAGGCACTAGACAAAAAAACTTCTAGACAATCTTGCTGATTTTTGGTGCAAAAAAATCTCAAGTTCTATAACACTGATATCTAGGTTTCATGTCAGCCCCAAACAAATCACAGTGAGACTGCTATGACACCACAGCCAGATATGGTACACATTTGTTAATACTCAATTTTCAGGAAAGAATTCGTAAGGATTTTTTTAATGTGTTGACTGTATTTAAATATGATGTTTGTACACACAAACTACATCGGATGTAAAAATATTTGATCTTTTCAACATGTTTGAAGAGGTCATAGAGTTTCTCTATTTTGAAATTACTGTCTTTAAATTTACAAATAATCTATTGTTTTATCAATCACTACGTCTCCCTCCATTTGCCTACATTTAAATTAAAAATACATGAATATATATATATTTTTAAATAATGCTTAATAGTTTGTTAACATCTATACATGTGAATTTAAGTTGTTTTAATATTAATTAAAATTCATATATCTATACATATCCATACATACATTTGGTTATATATATATACACAACTGTAGAAACACAGACGCAGTGAACTACATTTACTRTGAAGTCACAAGCTTCCCAGGCTGGAAAAGCTCCACTATTTAGAGGCAGTCTCTTCATAGAATTATGTGAATTGTCTTGTCTACCATAGCGATGGCCTCCACATGTTTGTAGATAAGCTGCACCTAATGTGGGCACAAAGATCTTGCTCTCCAAACCATGCCTAAAAGTGTTAATAGTTCTGTCCCTGAACACAAGAAAAGGGCACACATGTTTCCGAACAGCGTTCAGAGATATTAAAAAAATCTTTTTCATCACAGTTTAGCTCAACTATGAGCCAAGGTTTCCGGAATTGTGCCACCTAGCCAATTTAGTACAGCATGGCCATGGTGTTCTTTACTTAAGATAAATAAAACTAAAGCTTCTCAATTAATTACGAATTTTCATGATTTCACTGTCAGACAAATTGATTCGGTTTAACACTGAATTTGATTTTGTGCTGGACAGCAAATGACTTGGTTAGAAAATAAAGAAATGTGGTTAGAACAGGGCTTTAATTAATTCTATTGAAAAATACCTCAAATGCAATGTACCCTGAAGAAATACTCCTCCAACTATATTCAATAAAACTTGTTTATCAAAGTAATTATTTCCTTTAGGGAATTTCTTAGAATTTTGTCTTTAAATATATGAAGGCTCAAAAAAAGCAAGCTTTTACTTCTGTGACCTTGAAGAAACACCACAGTACAAAAAATTTGCTTCAGCAGGGAAAAAAAAGTGTTTTATTTTTAAAAATATTTCATTGCCTTTGTTAATAAATCTTATAACAAATTAACCCTTGGATCTCTGTTAAAAAGCTTCCTGTTATCCACAGTACATCTTTMTAGTTATATGAATACATTACAAAGAATATAGAATATAATACATAATATAGAGGGTATAATATCTTATATGATATTTTTGTTGACATTTTTATATGTAATAAGAACAATGTTCTTTTAATAGAATAGTTGTTTACCTAAAACCTGCTGAACCTACACTTGCATGTTATTTTTGGCAACATTGAGAATGGCAGTGATGTTGACTAACTTGTATTCAGTGGTTTGCTAGACTCAGAGCATTAAATCAGGAATCCATCGGAGTTTTCAGACAAATTAATTTTAGTATTTAAGTGGGTGAACTGCGATGGGTTTGAGTTGATGGTTCCCTTTAATAACTTATCTATGTATGTCTATCCAGAGAGGAGACATTTTCCATGGAAAGCTAAATTCAAAGCCAAAAAAAAAGACGTAAAAAATCAACCCAAAAAAACAGTTAGGTTTATACATCCAGAAAAATATTGAATACGACAGAAAACCTCCCAGAGATGGTTATATATAAATACATATACGTGTATAGACCCTCGGTGTGTAGACATAGACACTCCATTTTGTGGATGAAGGTGACACAGCTGAGAAAACACAATCCTTTTATTCCCTTGCAATGCTTCCATTTCACGGTGAAAATTTGCCTCAGTCTTATTGAGAAGACTTCTGAGCAAACTGCTCTCCAAGTTATTTCATGCAAATTACTGTACCTTAGAAAGTGAGACTAAATTTCAGCATGTATATTTACATATTGCCTTAACGGCAACAGAGAAAGTTTCAGGCTTTCTGTAACTGCTGAGTAGTTTAAATGCAAACAATTTATTAAGGTGGACAGACTTTTTTTTTTTTTTTAACTTTTCCTTCTTCTAGTGATTTTCAGCAGAGACTGTAAAAGTATAAAGAAAAAATCAGTTATACTTAATAGCTCTGAATACTTCGACAATACAGTTCTCCTCTTTTCATTTTCCACTACGATTTTTTCAGCCTCAACTTCACACATCTTTCTGTGGAAATGAAATTCCTTGTATGTACTAACTCATGCTTTTGAAGCTTTATATCTACTTCTCCCTGATGCACTTAAACAGAATAGGACAAGAAATTCCACAGATAGAACCACACCTTCTTCTCCAGCTTGCAGTGATATTTTCAATACTGTCTTGTGATTGGTGAGACAACATTTAACATGTTGGTTGTTTGGTTTGCTTTTTTTTTTACCTCAGGCAAGCAGTAATCCCTGCTTGTTACCCTCAGGTTATATATTTAACTTAAAATGAAGAAGAATTACTATATTCTTTTTGCCCCTGGGGTCTTCCAGCAGCATAAAATGTTAGCTTCTGGCTTCCATGTTAATTTGCAAACACTGAATCTCATGGGCTTTTCATCAGAAATGTCTCCTTTTCTTTTTTACATGTGATTTTCATTTTGCCATAGATATTACTAAGTATCATAATCTCTAGTACTTTTCAAAATATAAGGGAAAATATGCTGATTGTGAATATTTTTAGGTGAAAACCCAAAGCAATTACTTTAATGTTGACGTATTTTATTCTCATGACTGCATTTTGAGGAAAAAACTCATTGAGACAGCCTTGATGCTTCAGAAACTGCTCAGCAGTAGCCAGAAAACTGTTGTGCTATCACCACCCTTCTAACCACAAATGCAAAGCACAGCAACATATAGTCTTCTCTAAGCAGGGTTATCTCCATCCTAGACAGTCCCAGTACAGTTATTCTGGTTCTCAAGGCTGAGGTATGAGAAATAAATTGTATGGGAAGACACAGTGTGGTTTTTTCATCACAATCTAGCTAGATTATCCAAGTAACCCACTTATACTGCTGAATTGATTAACACAACTAAGAACTGACAGATTTCTCCAAGTTGTATATGTCGTAGTTTGTTTCATTTCGACTTTGGACTTGTGAAAGCACAGATTTGTAAACCAAAAAAGTAAATAATCTGTTAAATATAATATGTCCTCCACACTTCTTTGATTCTTCCCAGTTATTATTGCTTTTTGTTTCAAGTGTTCCTAGTTTTTTCCTTTTCCGTTTGTTCCGGACTTGATTTCTTAAAAACAATCTTTAAATGAGTATGTGATACTTCACTGACTTATTCCTGCTTTTACATAATAGTTTCTTAGATTACTGAGAAACTTCTCATTAAATCTTCTCAGCCATATTTTAATTCTTACATTATTTTACTCCCTACTTTCATAACTCGAAACAATTATAGTGTCTCAAACTTTAATTACAACTATTTGCTTATTCACTGCAAGCAAAGCATGTTTGTTATGCATCTCCAATTTTATTTTGGGAGAAATCCATGAGAACTCAATTTCTGATATTTGTGACTTCAAGATATACCTTTAATTATCTCCAAGCTTGCATTCTTGAAATATGCTTATCTACCATAACACATGTATTTATGGTATGAATGAAAAATTAAATAAACACAATTGTAGTTTGTAAGGRAAAAAACCTATCTTTGAGCTATGCCTCTAAATTTTGAGCATGTAAGGCTTGCCTCCTTTCACATAATTCTTTTCACACCTACTGAACTCTCTCAGAAATAAATTATTCTTGCTGTTCCTGGTCATCATGGTGCATTTTAACTTCTGTCATGTTCTTTACTTACCTTTCTATTCACCTGACATTATCCTCAACATTCAATACAGAAAAGATCAAATGAAACTTCTACCCATGAAAGTTATGTCACATTACCTGTCATGTATATGGTGTTGTTCATACGGCAGACTCTATTCCTCCTCAAGCATATCAATATATTGATAACTATTTGAGTTTTGTAATGCAGTCTCTCTTAGTAAATAGTTTTGCCTCCATTTAGTTTATAGTTCTTGTCCACTTTGAGGGAGGAGAAACCATCTGACACCTCTGACTGCAGTAGCTATGGTTCCTCCAGATTCCTGCTCTAGAACAAGCTCTTACCTGGCTTTGTTGGTGTATCATTTCTGTGTTAAATGTTGGTATATATTTTCTGTATTATAGCTATCTGCTGCTTGCAAAATTACTAGGTCTATGAGTTAAAGGATTTTATTTTTTCAATGGGAATTAGAATTAATAAAGACAAAACAGAGGACTGAAGTTTTTCACAGTGCCAGAATACATAATCCCTCTCCTATGGGTAGATTCTCCAATATCTAATAGTGTGCCAACATGCGATTAGCTGAGTTTTTGTATTTGGCCAATCTCTTTGGAAATTCTTACAAGGAATAAATAACATTTCAGACCTTTCAGACCTTTCAGACCTTTTGTCAAGTTTTGATAAAATTGCAAAATAAATTCAAATATTATAAACAGGTTTCTTCTTTACCTGGGAAGTCAGGTAAATTATTGCCATTATTCACAGAGGACTGTAAATCCAGATGCGTGCTATGTCTTCCAGTTTTCTGCCATAGACCTGGATTATCCTCCACCTTTTTATCTTTTACTTTACCTGCAAGCAACAACTTCTCTATTTTTTTTCTGCAGTTGCAGCTCTCATTGCCAAATAAACACTTCCGTGGCTGGTATTACACAAATGGGAATTGCATGTTACAGGACTTTTGAGCAGGTAACAGTAGGAAAGAGGAGAAGAAAAGATGGGGGAGGGAGGGAGGGAGGGAGGAAGGGAGGGAGAGAGGAAGGGAAGGAAGGAAGGAAGGAAGGAAGGAAGGAAGGAAGGAAGGAGGGAGGGAGGGAGGAAGGAAGGAAGGAAGGAAGGAAGGAAGGAAGGAAGNAAGGAAGGAAGGAAGGGAGGGAGGGAGGGAGGAAGGAAGGAAGGAAGGAAGGAAGGAAGGAAGGAAGGAAGGAAGGAAGGAAGGAAGGAAGGAAGGAAGGAAGGAAGGAAGGAAGGGAAGAGGCTGATCTGAGCTGATCTTCAATGAATAGAGGAATAGAGGCTGGTGATTGCTATAATGGGAGGCATTTTCTCACAAAGTAATATTTTCTACCCATGGTAAAAATGTAGCTCAACCCACATAAGGGAGTACCATGCATTTGCATCTGTTTGGGAGGCTGGTTACTGGGTCACACTGAAAAAGTTCTGATAAAAAACACTGATAAAGCAAACAAATCCAAACCAAGAAGAAGGTGCTTGTTAACCATGTTAACCTTGGTTCTGCTAGATGAAGCATATCAAGAAGGCGACTTTCAAGTGTTTCTAAACTTAGAAAACTGCTATACAGTTTAATCTGAGAAAATTCAGTTATTTAAGGGATAATTCATTCATTAGTTTGCTTGTCTTGCTCTTTACTAAGAAAATAGCTGAGTTGAGTTTAACATGGCCTGAATTGTTGTTAGCTTTTCATTGTTATTGTTAATTTTTTACAAGTATATTAATAAAGTAAATATTTACATTTAATTGGAATTAAAATTATTATCAATTTATTTTGTCATGTCTAAGATGGAGTTAATAATGGAAAATAATTGGAAAGACTATTTAAATTTCAATTATTTGATTAGAGCTATTAATTTGAGTTATTTTAAATCCATTAAATTATTCTGATTTTGGATGAGTACAATAGTTGATTCTGCCTGACTAAGTGATATCATTCCACATCAGTCTCACTGAATAACAGGTCAGTTTCTTAACTTTATCTGTTAAAAGACAATTGATTATTAAAATTTGCATTAGTAAGAACATTGGGCAAATTCATTCATGGTCAGTAAACCCAGTGATGCTGATGAAGTTCTATGAGGGATGAATTCTGCCTTGAGAATGTGTCTAGTTTGAGTGATGAGGTACATTTTAGGTTTAACACAAGTGCTATAATCCTAGAACTTGCCCTAGCACTGATAAATTGGGCATGTGCTCAAGACTGGTTTATGAGTGATGGAATACATTTTAGCCTAATATAAATACTCTGAACCAGGAATTTACCCTAGCACTGACAAATCGGATATGCTCTCAAGACCTGATTTGTCCCTGACACGACCTCATTGACTCCAGTGTGGTAAGTGAATATTACATGAACTTGGCACAAAGTAATTATTTGTGTACACTTTTGACAGAGATTATGTAACACGATCTTGAATTTATAGAAAATTTTGTGTGAGGCGTTAAATTAATCTGTAAAATGACCCTTTATTTTCTCATATTCTGTATTGACTCCTTAGCTTGATTCTCAGTTGTCTGTGGGAATTCTTTGTTAGCACTTAGAAATTTACATTACTTGAAACCTTCTACAGCTCAGTAGACTTCAACCTTATTCTGCTGATCTGTGTACAGATGTTAATTTGAACAATTATAGTGTATACCAGGAGATAATTAAATCAGATCTTCTCATTTTTACATGATCACTAGGAGAAAAAGGTTTATGTGTGCTCTCAAAGGAAGGGATTTACATGTCTAGAGCAAAACTCAGAGACTGGATATTGAACGTTCCAGGTCAAGATCAATTAAATAATGTTGCATGTCTCCCTCTGCACTGGTTTTCAGGCATTAACCCTTCTTTAAAATATCATGGGGACATTCTTTCTCCTGCTGTGTTGAATCATTGCATATTCTTTTACATACTTACCTCAGTGTTTCAAGAAACTAGTCTGACTCAGAAATCTTCTGGAATTGACTTCCCCTCAGCTCAAGACGTTGTGCTGCCACTGACAGCTTAAGTGTCAAGGGCTGTTTGCTCTGACCTGCAGGTATTAAGGATTTTTTTACGTCTGAAGAAGATATTCATGAAGAAGAAGGCTTTGAGGCGATTGTTTCCTGGGTAGCTTGCTCATCACCATGGTTTAGATAGATTTTCTTCATCAAAGCATTCATGTCCTCTTTCTGCGTGTGGGAGAAGGTGCTGAAATGCACGGCTCTCCAGATTGGCTCGTTCCTATCTGTTGAATGAAAGCAGACTGCAGCACCTTTGAGGTCTTCAAAGTACACTCTTCAATACAGTTCTGAAAATTGATAGATTTCCTCAGTTTTCAGATATAAGGCTCTCTGTTAAGAAATTCAGTCTCAGAGAAACAGCTTTTGGTTTAAGCAAAACAGACCATTTGAACATAAGGAATCAGAACAACAAGGTCAGCACCACTGTCACTTGTCAAGTGTTGTCTTCCAGATTAGCAGCTTTTTTTTCTGCTACAGTTTCAACAGCAAACAGTAAGGTTAAGCAATAAAGTAAAAAATGTTCTAACACACTTTTTGAATATTACACCTTTTCACTAAATGTCTGTGTTATGTTTTTTACTCAGCGAGGCTGTGAATTTGCAAGTCATGGACATTGTGCTGTTCTAAAAGTAGCTGTATAAAATTGCACCAGCTTGTATGAAATTTAGAGGTGTAGTTTCACCTGCAGTTTGTCTTTATGCCAAAAAAAAGAGGTTTTAATGTTTAAATATGCACAGATATTACAAGGGCAAGTTGTTTTTTCAGTATAAGTCATTTGACAAGATTGCACTGTGCCTTGTGCCAATCTCTAGAAAATATCTGTAATACTTGTTTTAAAAATAACAACTTTCCTCAAGTGTGATTTCTTATATTTGAGTATAACATCAAAATGATTCAATGTTTAAATGGAAAATTTACTTTTGTTTTATAAATGTGGTCTGTAACAGAAAAAATTTTAAGTAAAAACTGGACATTTTCATTGATTTTTAAAAAAATTTGTTCAGTGAAAATTCATACATCTGAAACTAAAATTTCCTTTGGCATGGGGTACAATTGAACGACAGATTTACACTTTTTGAAATGTGCAAAGATCTTCCAACATTACATCTAAAATATACATACCTGTAAGAACATGATGATTGAAATTCAAAATTTATTCTAATCAAAAAACATTAACAGTTTTTTAAGACTATTTTATTGATATTTGCTTCAATGAGAGATTTATTGTGCAAATATTGAAATTCAGCATCTACTAAATTTAATACTCCACATTTTTTCTAATTTGGTTTTTTTAAATTTAAAATTATTAGGGTTTTTTTTTCTGTTTCCCCTTTTCCCTAGTGTGCATTCTTCTTTTCTGATTTAGCTGTTCTGTTTCTTCATTTGAATTTTCCATAGGTTTTTTACTTACTTACTTGGTGTTTTGTTTCTCTACTTTTTAACTATTTTACTTATAGTTTCTTCACTTTGTCATTGATTTTGATCATTCCTCTTTTTATCACCCCGCATCAATAGGAACCTATTTTATTTTCATTTTTAAAAATACACTAGGAAAAAAGTTACATGATGTCCTTTGCATGTCATTGGAGATTATTTTTCCATATATAGAATGTGTATATCCATGGTTTTACCTAAATTCTTTTAAGATAAAAAATTATGCCAAGAATGCTATGAAGATGTTAGCAGCAGCTACAATGAAGTTAATGCATTTTGGAGGAAATATTTTTTGTCATTGCCTTATTGACCTTATTTAACAACGGCTATGAGAGTTTATTTTTCCATCTGAAATTAAACAGAATTTAATTTAGGTCCAATCATGCTAGTATAGTAAAGTCTCTTTCTATGAGAAAACTTCAACTTTTCCTACTGATTAGCTACCTTTTTTTAGAGTACGTAAGTGAATCATAGATTTATCTTCAAAATCATTCTATTTTTGTTCATAATTTTTAAAAAACAACCCATGAGCAAAGTTTTTTTCTCACTAGGAATAAGCAGTCTACTTTGCCAAAGCCTGTCAAATTCACCTACTAATAATTTTAAAAGATGAAGCAGGAATTTTCTCTTTTTTTTTCATGTATATTGAAACAGGACAGAAATTATCTTTTAGTGCTCACCAGCACAACAGTGGTAGGAGAAGTCAAGTTTCACACCACAATTGCAAAGCTCAAGACCAAAATATTATATGGGCAGAACAATATTGTAGTAAACCAGAACAGTTCATTCTGGGTTAGGTGGGAACCAACTCTGAGTGGAAACATAACTTATTCTGTGATAAGACGAAAAGCAATTACATACACATAAAGAATGAGAAACAGCATAATATAGAGAGCCCAGTGAGCACTTAACGATGTTTGAACTGTCTAAAATCACAGTTTAATGAAGAGGAAAATTTTAACCTCTTTTTAAATTAAACATTCACATTTGAAGTTTTGTCTGTGACCTTTTAGAATTAGCTTTATCATTAGTATTTTGAATATTTTGTAATAACAGACTGTAAAAACCCTTACTTACGTTTGCAATCTCTGCATGCTTCCTTGTCAACTATAATGTAAAAGCTCTTTTCCACAAAAAGGTATTAATAATTAAAAAGGCATTAACAGCCTAAAGCAGTAAGAATTAATTTGTTGTTGCAGTTAACTTTTCAAGTCCCTTTATARCCAGGGATTAATGCATATTTGTCCCAATTATCAAATTATTGCTAATATGACATAATTTTTTAACCCTGCTTCTAAATTTTATTGCTTTGTTTGAACAATTCTCTCGCATGTTGAGGATTATTCTTTACAAATTTCCTATATTTGCTTTAATTAGCTATGATATTTTGAAGTACGTGGAATAAATGTATCACATAAATCCAAACAATTTTTTAATAGCTCTTACAAATATATATGAAAAATACAATTTTTTTTTTAATTTTAAGCTGTATAGCATCTGAATTATTGTTGAGCCTAATTTTTTAAAATCCGGTTTGCATTTTTGAGTTTAGATCACACAACTTTCTTAATATATTTTAATTGATATTACTTAAAACTGTGGTTCAGACAGAGATAGATTTGTTCTAAATTAGCACTCTCTAATATGAGCAATGGATATATCAGTTTTAATACTCTTAGAAATATTTCGGTAAGATGAACTATATGTCATGCCTGATATGGAATATTCATCATTAAATGCCTCCTGTCATCCATATTGGTGCTTTCACTATTAGTCTTTGTCTGAAAACTCAAGCTAGATAATGTGACAGGAGCTCATGTTAAGAAGAATCACGTTTTACAAATGATGTAGCAAGGACAGGTTAAGGCATAATAGGGTTCAAATCATGGATTTTATCTCTCAACACGCTCTACAACTTTACTTATAACAGGCAACCTCTGGCTTTTGCTGTTTTGATGGGTGTTTGATATTCCTAAGCCAGAGTGAGGTTAATGTGAAGTTTGACTCTACTGATTCCTCAGCTGAGCTATTCTATGAATTAACAGGGTGATCCATCACATACGCATTATCACTCAGAGGTGTACAGTGTGTCCTACTTTAAAGAGCACATCAATTTATGAGTTAGGAAAAATTGTCCAGTGCCACTAGTCACTGGCAGGAAAGAAGTGCTAAAACTGCCTTATTCCCATTTGTGATAGTGATAAATGTCCTTTGAAAACAAACAGACAACCACCATGGCAGAAGCCTTCTCAGTTCCTCAGCTGTTTGAAGGGTTTTCCATCCCTCTATGAAAAGCTGGTTTTGCGCTTTCTGTATCCAATGGTATGGCCAAAACATATCCAAAACTTTTCAGCCCTATGTTAGATGTCCAGCTGCCTGCTCAGCAGGAATTCTGTCGATGCTGTCTTTATTAATGGCTTCAAAAACTGTGTGGAGATAAATACAGAGCAAGGGCATGACCTAGCTTTTTTAAAGCTGTGCTGCCACACTTTTTATGTATGTCATTGTCAAATGGAAGAAAAATCTTTCCAGCTCTCCAAAAAGTACGGCAGACAGCACCTGTGGTTTCTCCAAACCCTTGTTCTGTATTCCATGAAGCTGGTGTGCCACTAAGATACCATTCTGCAATCTGAGATGCAGCCATCATTACTGATGAAACATAAACAGGGATTGCATTTTCCGGAATCTAAACCTGCCTATTTTAGGAATGGCGTTACGAGATGATGAGCAATTATAAGCACAATTAATACAAACATGAAGTGCTTCTTTATGGACATATCGCTTTCTTCAGGGATTGTTTTGCTTATAAAAATATGCATCCAAACAAACCACTGAAAGGCACAAGTACCATTGTCGTACCTAAAGAAACCAGCAAGGCTTTTAATACAAATATCACTGATTTCTGCAACACATGCTTTGTGGAAATGGATCAATGGGCTGGACCATGAGGGTTCTTAAGAACAATCAGAAAATCTGGTCCAATGCTTTGTCCATAGAAAAGCAAAGAGGAGTCTTCATCACTTRTCATTTCTCTCTAAAGGAGTAATCAAGTACTCTAACGAGGTAAAGATACTTGGAATGTAATTATGATGAACAATCTTTCCTATTCACATTACTTTTGTCAGTACACATATAAACAACATAAACCTGTTAAAACTTCAAATAAATTACAGAWGAGAAAAACTGGTAGCAAAAAAGAAATGTTTTTTATTCAAACCATGAAAGTGGTTGAAAAGTATCTAGGGAAAATACTAATAATCAGCATGTAAAAAAATCACATGGATAGTGTATACAAAATCAATTGTTAAAATCTCATTACCTAGAAATGCAAATGMAAAGCTGTCCTAAAATAAAGGTGGAATGTCTGAAAACTTTTAATGAAAAGACATTTTGAAAATATTCTGAGAATCATCATTGGGAAGAAAGTGATAAATTGCAAATACATATYGTTATTTTTGTGGAGAGTCATATTTATGACATTAAAAATAACTTAGAAAAAGAGGTATTTATATTTRTACTTATCCAGGAGAAACTTGAAAGTAAGTGAGGACTGTGGACAATTTCTTTGTCAATGTTCATCACCATATTCTTTCCTATGATTCAATGAAACCTGCCCTGAGCCATTTTCTTTTACAGAATTCTTCCATTACAAAGGTGATTTCTCTTCATGTAGCATCGCCTGATTTCTTGCCAAAGACCTTGTTTCTCTTTCCTTAAAGAATCTCTTATCACCCCTACCTGCCTACCTTATACCCCACCGGCTGCACTTAATTCTGAACTTTCTACATTGTTTATTCACAAAATGTTACTATGTGTACATGTATTTCTACACATATCAACAACTGTAGCCTTTCTTCTTCTCCACCTCCCTTGCTTCTGCAAAGAAAGAATCTTTTCTTCCTCCCCCCTACAACAATAAAGGTCTGGTAATTACTTTTCAGCCAAGATCAACTGTAGACAAAAGCAAGATAAGTAGGTACCCAGATAGATGTGCTGCCAAGGGTAAAAAAATGTTTAAGTGGTACCCAGTTTACTCCATAGCACTGAAATGCTCCCTTTTTTCCTAAAACAGATCCTGAGGAAAAGGTTAGAGGCTGTGAATAATGGCCGCCGCTGGTACGGGAGAGCTCTCACTTTTCTCAACAGCCTCAGTAAGAATGACAAGCCTAGAACTTCCCCCTTGCTTGGCTTTGTACCTCTAATGTACATTTTGCATCCCAAGGTGAATTCAGAGGGTCTAGGAACAAACACATCTTGAAAAAAGCCTCTTCATTTTGTCCAGCCTTCACCTAAACGTATGAGACCATCGGCATTTGAGCAACCTGCTTTTGTTCACATTGATGTAAAAAAGGGCATTCTCATCATTCAGGCAGATTTGAAATTCTCACAGTAGGATTGCTGCTTTCACCTTTAGCACTCAAAGAAAGCTSGACAATACCAGAAGTTTGTAAGGCACCCACATGCATAATAATGAAAAGTAAGACAAATTTAATGTTCTACTTGATTGATCTCTTTGAGCTGTTGTTCCCTGTAGTAAACACTTCTCTTTATAATGTTTTCTTATTTCTCCAACATTGCTCCAACATTTTAATTCAGACAGTAGTTTAWATTATTTATCCTATTATATATCTGATGCTGTGAGATTTCAGTGGGTGTTTCTTTAAGTGAGCTCAAGGTTCTGCAGGATGACATCTTTCAYTACTAGAAGTTTATGCCAACATATGTTTTAATTTTTAGTAACATTTCTTAAACCAGAAAGATCTAAATCAAGGACTTTTGTGAAGAAAATTAGAATTATCATTATTAAARGATATTAAAGAAATGTCAAAATATAGCTGCTCATGAGTTACAATGATACTAGTTCTTGAATCAAGGGGAATATTGCTATTGAAATGACCCATCACTCAATCAAACCTTATAGGTAATTAATTTGTGGGGGTTTGGTAGCATAAATCTCCAAAACTATATMAAACAAACCTGCATAAAGCTCGAACTTCTAGGTTTGTCCTGATTGCTGGAGGTAAAAAAGTACCTTTTGAGAGCTGCTAAAGTGTCTTCCAAATTTTTCAAGAATAAAAGACTGAAGATTCAAAAAGCGGTCTAACTTCAACTAGTGTTTCAAAGACTGCAAGGTAGTTTAACAATTAGTGACTTCTGAAGCAGAAATAATTATTTTCAGTTACAGTACTTGATTCCAGAGCATTGAGTGATCACAGAATTTTACACCTGCAAGTCTGAGTGCCCAAGAACATAAATGATACTTATACAAATTGAGTCATGATCAATCTTCACAGTAATTGCACTCTCTTGTTTTGACAATTACAAAAGGTTGTTTAAACATGAAATACTTTATTCCTAGATACACACATTAATACATCTCATAATTCCTCTCTTGAAGGACTGGTTCACAGATTTGGTACCRGGATAGTAAACAAGTTCTTCTAGGATCTCATGAGTAATCACATAGCATTAATTGAAATGGTTAGATTATTGTTTTATTCTTAGGGGCGAAAATAAATCTACTTTTCCCTAATAGGCAATAGACAAAAGCAGGTGAAGGGTGATTCATCTGACCTATCCTAAACAATGTTTTTTTGGAATGAGATGAGCTATCTCCTGGAGATCTACTTTCCTCTGAGTAAACRACTAGCAGAGCAATAAGGCTGCCTTTTCCTGACTTTTGGCTATCTTATATTAAACCTCTTGAATGTGAGCAGGTAAAACCTGTTTTGTGTTTCAGATGCAGGTTCCAGAGCTTCTTTCAAGCAGTACTTCCCATAATGCAGTTATCCCATCCATGAGGAAGTCTGTTGAATGACCCACTCTGAAGCCCCACAGCAGTGATCCCATGCTTACAGCCTTTTTTACCTCAGGGAGTTTCTTGTTTTGACAGTYACTGAGAACGACTTTTATATATGACCCTATTACAACCAAAGACTTGCAATAGGGAATGAAAATTAAAGTTATGCTTTTTTTCGTAAACATTCTATTTATTTTTAAGTCAGTCTCTGATACTGGAGACTCCACTAATCATCCCTTTAATGTAAACAAAATCTTCAGATCTACTTATAAGCCATGAAGAAACATAAACCAAGACAAATTCCTTTTTTCCTGGAAATAATTCTTCAAATGTAGCTATGGGAATCTTTTCTGTCTGAAGTATTTCAGAACTGAAACAATTTATCTCCACAGCTATCAAGTCTCATGGCTTCGTGGCTTCAAAGAAGAAAAAGCAGTAAATGSTGTGCTTTTTACCTTAGGTGATACGATACATCACCGGGTGTAGTACTTGAAGTTAGCCTCAAAGCAAAACTATCTTACTTTATCCTCACTGTATCTTTGCCTTTGGAAGACTAATACATTTAGCTGGGCTAAGATAAAACAGATAAAAAATAAACAGCTTTTAGAGCACCAAAATCCCATTGTCACAGAGGAGCCTGATCTGGTTTAACTTTGTGGCAGAAGAAGGGTGGTGACCATGTCAGAAGCATCCACCCTAGGGGTATGAATCAAACCTTCATCTCTAGCCACACAGTGAAACTAGGCCATTTTCCCCCATAATGTGTTGCATTCTGTGAAAACTTCATTTGCCAAAATTCAAGTAGTTTAAATGTCTGCAATGGGGCTACTAATAGTCATTTGTTTTTTTATTATCATTCTAAATTTAATCTTCCATCCATTAATGCATTCGGAAGGAAAATGTAGTGGTCAGTTGCTGAAATTGATATATTTTCCTTCTTGAAGGATGGAGTTATAATGTCTCGAGTCAGCCAGTTCGAAGATGAACAAACCCAGAGGTCTAAAGTACAGAGTTTTACATAATGGATCCAAGTTTGTTAGGAGGGCACTAAAATATATAAAGTGATTCCTAACCAGGGAATAAAGTGCAATAGGAGGAACACAGCCTTTCTAGTCTGACATATTATTTCCATAAAATTATATTTACTCATGCATGCACAGGTAAATTACATCAAAGCAAAATTTTTATGGGGGACTTGGTGAATTCTATAGCCTAATACTATTCAAAAATAAAGTACATCAGCTTTTAAGAAGTTACTGATAAACAGAATTTTCTGCAAACCTCAACCACGAAATCACACAGCTGCAGTTGGTCATAAATGAATAATATTGCAAGAAACACCAAGCATACAGAGGGAATTGAAAAGATTCAGCCAACAAAGTCATTCAATACTGTGCATGACTAMACCCCCACTAAATAAGGCAAGTCACATCCCCAGAAACAGAAACTCTAACCTCATTACACAAGTATAAAACTGTCTGAAGTGATGGAAAACCACTTTGTACTCCACCTAATAACACAACTGGAATCCTCTTTGAAGGAAAATTGAGGCAAAACCTCCTGTACAAATCAGGGATACTGCAAACAAACAAAGCATTAAAGTAAAATTGCCCAAAAGAAGACAACAATAAGAATCTGTAATACCCTGAGTAGAACACAAGAAGGCATTTAAAGAGGCATTCGGAACTAATGATGACATTAACTCGATAAAGGCATATGCATCCAAAGAGTCCCTGAAGCAATCTATACCCAGTGACTATAGCATCAGAGAAGCTGCATTTGAAAAATTAACACCCCATTACCATGCAGTAACAACAATGTTCGGAGGCTTTATAAAAGCAAGACACAAAACTTGGCAGTTGAACTGCAATGAGCACCCAGATGATAAAAGTTGAGAGAGAGAATGAGAACTRAGAACACATTGAAATAAATTTTCCTTGGCATTGCCAGTTGGAAGAATAGCTAGGGAAGAAAGTAACTACTCAAATTCATTCTGTGAAGTTCCTGATGTTTATATAATTTTTCCTCAAGATCTGAGCATCAAGACAGATAGAGGTCTTTCAGCACTCATTTCTATCATTGCATGCAAGTGATTCAGGAACTTTCATGTGTTTGCAGCAGTAAGTGTGTTGTAGATAAGAACTGTTTAGCCTGGTGAACAGGGGGCTCAGGGGTGACCTTATCACTCTCTACAACTATCTGAAAGAAGGTTGTAGCCAAGTAGGGGTCGGCCTCTTCTCCCGGGTAACTAGCAAYAGGACAAAGAGGACATAGTCTTAGGATGAACCCGGGGTGGCTAAGGTTGGATATTAGTAAGAATTTCTTCACAGAAAAGGTGATTAGRTATTGAAATGGAATGGTCAGGCAGGCAGTGGAGTCAGCATYCTTGGAGGTGTTTAAGGAAAGAGTGAATGTAGCACTTAGAGTCATGGTTTAGTTTATATGGTGATGTTCAGTCAAAGGTTGGACTTGGTGATCTCAGAGGTCTTTTTCAACCTGATTGATTCTGTGATTCTGTATTTTAATAAAATGTAGTGGATGCTGGAGAAAATATTTTTTGACACCTAAAATACATAGAAGTAATATCAGCCTTATTTCTGAGATACTATCTTCCTTCTTGAGAACATATCTTCCCTGCTCTGACTAAAGATCGATATTTACTACTTTCAGGTCAGTAACTGAAGACAAGAGGATACTGATTAGAAGATTACTGATAATGTGTTGCTAAAGGTCTGTTTTCCAAACCTKTTGTCCAGATTGAGAAGTGTCACATGCCTTTCAGTAATTATTATTTAGAGTTCTTGTCTGTCCCCATAGATTTCACTAATATTTTTCTTTAAATGTCAACAAATCCTAGCCTTATTAGGACTAGAAAAGCATTGTTGAATGTATAACGACATGTCATGTATTAGTGTCATGCTCTTGGTATATAGTTTGGGTTAAAAATAAATAACCTTCATAAAAAATGTAAAACTGTAAGTTTCTGATTTTAATTTCTCAAAAGCTCAAGAATTATGGTATTTGGTTAGAATTTTAGTATTACTATATTTATTGTCCTCTTCCTTGTTCAATGAAAGAGGATTGTTTGAGCACCAGCATCACAAGACAGACAACCACATGAAATTCATAATTTAAGAAAGACTCTCACTAGGTCAAAATCATGTTTTAAAAGAGGACTTGCCTGTTTTCCTCCTTCCTATTTAATGAAGTTTCCTAGACATTCTAACAGTTTTAGAGCTTCACAGGACATAAATGTTTTCCACATAGGTCTATTCTTTTAAAAAATATCTCCTATTTGAGCATTTGTTTCTGCCACCATATGCATGTGATCGTCAGGACACTTTAACTTTTGAACAAAAGTCCACTGAATCAGAGAAATACCATCTCTTTCTATATGGGTATCAAACTTCAGTATTGATTCTTTGGTAGAATCTTTAATTGTATTTCTCATTTTTCTTTATTATATAGTCAGGATTTATCTTGTTAGTTTTCTAACATCGCCAGCAATAAACTCCAATGTTCTTTCACATAAGCAGAGGGTTGAAAGACAAGGTAGCCAAGAAACGCTTCATCTGTCTTTGGTACATCACAAGAGAAAGGATGTTACCRTTAGATAAATCAGACAGTTCCTTGGCTGCATCATGCCTTTAGATTTAGCCTGATAAGGAAACCTAAAGAACATAAGATGTCATAGGACAAGAAAGATGTGATTTGGTTATTTATACTGTGCAAAGGAATGTATATTTTTTCTGATGGTAACATTCCTCGTTCTAGTTTGATGCTGATTGTGRATACAGGGAAGTAGGAGTGAAGAATATTAATGTCCTGTGGTCCTGGCATATATGTCTCGTGTAGTGGATTAAGAGCCACTTAAACACAGTGAGTCACATACAAAAAGAYCTGATAATAAACTTAATCATTATTGCCCCTTCTTAAAGTTAGCAGCTGACAGTTTGAATTAGTATAACTTTCATATTCACTTTTCTTGAAATAAAATTTTTGTCAAAGTAATCTTTCCATGCACACACTCACTACATTCCATCTTCCAGTTTACATATCTAATATTGCATGCTATTCACTGTATTGGCCTAATGATGACACAAAAATTGAGGAAGAAAAAAGGATACTATAGACCAAATATAATTATTTTAAAAAATCAAATGGAACTTGGTTGTAGTTGCAGTTAGCTAAATTTTAAGTGTAGATTTGGCCTCTTCTCTTCATTGAGCTAATGTCCAGCCTTTTGACCTTAACATTGTCACAAGCTTTGATTCTCTTTTCTTTCATGCTCTTTCTAAAGTGTGCCTTAGCCATCCCCATCTCAGTCTTCTTCTTGAAGGCTTCATCTCAGCCCTGTTCTTCTTGAGTTGGAACTCAATGAGGTCCAGGAATGTTTTCCTTAAGCCCTTTAATACTATAAATATGGATATATTTTAATTGCTCAGAGTACCTGCTCAGTTAACACAGCATAGTTTTTCTTATAGCAGATCACAGTCTTTATTGGTATTATTAAAAAAAAAAAAAAGAGTTGAATAAATGACAACAGTTTAAACCGCACTTCACAAAAGTCTGCTTAACCAAAATCACTTTGATTTAAGAGATCATGCATGTAGTTTCTAACACTTTTTTCCTTTGCAGTTGGGAGACACTTATTTTCTAAAGAGTAAGAAGGCTTTTGTTCTCATATGTATATAAAGTTTTGGCCCTTTTAATTTTTTTTCTTTTTTACATTGAGTGCATGTATCCTTTCTCAGGTTCATGTGCACCAGAAAGGTTCCACTTACTCTCTCAAGTGAGCCAATTTTAGAGTTGATTTTTGTATCAATTTACCATTCCACTCATGCAGAGCAGAAAAAAAAAATCAGTCTCTAAGGACACAGATATTTTATAAGACTAGCTTTGCACTTGAGTTTGTTTCCAATTGCTTTCAATATCAAACGCAGCATGGTTTCATTACTTTAAAATCTCTGAGTGAACAGCATAGATCAGATTAAAACCAAACCAAACAAACCCATTCTTCGGCTAGTTCCAGTCTGATTAAGTTAAATATCAAACTTTCATAGAAGCAGAATTAAAGTACTGCTGACCCTTTATAGAATATCTGAAGATACTGAAGATCTAGTGCTGGTGTCAACTCTGCGAGTGAATGTTTCCTTCACTTCCTCAGCTGGAGCTCAAGCTCCGTCAGCCAGATCACCTGTAACAGCTTTAGACCTTTTATGAGAAAAACCCCACATTATTCATGGCAATGTAAGACTTATGACTCGTAGTAAAGAGAATGAGACATGAGGAAACTACATCACTGATAAATAAAATTGCAATTAGAACCTTTTCCAGGGAGGATATCTCTATCTCTTTGGCGCCAAAAGAATCAAGAAGTTTATCMACTCTTAGAATGAAGACCAGAATTTTACACTGTAACAGAGCCAATAGCAAGGCAAAGGGGAGCCTTAGATGAACTATTCTTCTTTATTTTTCAGATATCTAAACTTAAAAAATTGTATTTTCATGCATAAGTAATTTTAGTACTGTATTGAAATGAAACATTGAAAAAACATCTCTCCAAATAAAATATTGTAACTTTTCTGGAAAATAAAAGGTATTTTATAAGTATGGCAACATAAGATTAAATTTCTTTTAAAATTTTCCTTTCTTCATTAAATAATAAAATAATTTACCAAATTTCTTCTGGCACAGGTTATCCAGATGATGCAGTTTCTCAAACTCATCAGACCATAGGGGTTTTTTGTGTCTCCTGGGAAAAAAACATTTCCTCAGGAATGAATATTCACAAAAAAGGATGCTGAGGTCACAGGAAGCAAATAAAACCCAATGAAAACAAAATAAACCAAAACTGAATCTAAGGTAGAAACAGAAGGTTTAAATATTATTAAACTGAAGTACTGAAGATGTTTGTACTGGTTAGAGTCAGGCAAATACCCACTGAGTTCTCTACAAGCAGCCACCATATGGAGACAGCAACCTTGGGCAAGCATTCCTGCTGTAAGAGTACAGGTGAAATACTAAGGTCTCAATTATATAATACAGATGCTAGAAATGGATTTGAATATTTTTTATCACTTATAACTAGGGATGTGTGATATTTTGTACTGTGTCTTTCTGACTAGTATAGACTGTTGACTAATATGCCTTGATTGGGATTTCATCAAGCTAGCTGTGAATGTTCCCTACCCGTATACATAATGTTCTTTTGACATATATTTGTCTGTTTTCTCAGGTCTTCGATTTTTCCAGAGTATGCATGGGTTTCTAGTGCTTCAGAGACACTTTGTTAAAAGATTTCTGGCCCTATATGCTAAAATGCTAGGTTTTACTGCATTAATTTTAACTCTGGAAGACAATTTTTTAACATAAATTATAATCTTCAAGGTGTTACCACTAAAAGGTTCTTTCAACATGAAAAGAGAAAGAATTTGCTTTTGGTTATTTCACTCAGTAAAACCAAAGCCCCTGGGGTTAAGATATACTCTTTTTTTCTCATAAAAGCAGAGCAGAGCTCTGTCACTATTAGATAGGGGAAAGGGAATGGGAAAAGAGACACATTAGCAAGTGAATGTCAATTGCAGTTCAATGAGGGCACTATCTGAAAAATTTCTCAGTTAAAATTAAAGTTCTTAGGGAAATTGATACATGGAAAACATAAGTGTTCAGTGTTGTTTCAACTTGAAGTATGGTATCCACTTTAAATTATGTGCCTACTTCAGTGTTGATAACAGAAAACACTGATATTTAAGATTCTCCAAGTGAGCAAAAGTATATATGGAAAAAAAACCAAACCAAACCAAAACTTCCAGTTGTTTTTTGCTGCAAAATGCATTGTCTCTGGAGCTGATATAGGAGTAACCCAGCACTCTCATTTTGTGCATCTGGATATAGCAAAGATATAAGTAAAAATTGAGAGTGGTTCTCTTTGTCCCCCTTCAGAATAACTACAGTTAGAATTGGAAGCTTCTCTACTCATTCCTCTAAATGCTTATTTACCTTCCAGAAAAAGACTTTAGTTGGCTTCCCACTTTAACTTTTACTTCTAAAGCTCAGGCTGGCACATTTTAAGAGGGCAAATGAGAAGGTAAGGGGACACAGTACGAAAAATGAGTTAAAACTTTATTATATATGGGCCCTTGTCTGATTCAACAGGAATGCTAGTGGTAACAATGTCTCCTTTATAGAACAGAATGATTTAAAGAAAATTTCTTGTTATGAAACGGAATGCAGCATGGGAAATAATGTGAAACCAAGTTCATGGAGTGAAAGCCATGGCCTCATTCTGATTCAGTTAATGAGGGAAAAGAAAAGCCTAAGAATTTAAAAATAACATCAAGGACTCTGTAAATACTTTCAAGAAACAGTCTATATTATTTGTGTGGGAAGGTAAGAATTTCAAACAGTAACTTTGCTGAGGACATAGAGTGAATTTTTCCTCTTCAGGCCAAAAATAGTGATTTAGTGGCTAGCAAAAAATAGTGAGTTTTGCAGATTGTTCTTATTAGAAGCTGGAATTCATGACAATAAGGTCAAGTGGCTTTGATAAATTTAACTACTAAAGGAGAACTCGAAGGAGCAAGAGCATCTTTCTTGCTTTTCCTTGCTTTGGCAAACATGCTCCACCCTAGGTCCCATACTTTGGCTTTTGTCACGGTGCTTTGGAGCTGTGGTGGAGCCTACTCCTATTTTTTTCCACAGATTTCTCTCTCTGTTTTTCACTCTCATGTCCCTTCCTTTCACACTCTCAGTCCTAAAACTATTCTCAGCACAGTCTTCAAAACTAATCATATAATTTTTCAAGCATCTTTGCATATTGGTTGGGAATGGAAACTTTGTCAATTGTGCCTAGTAACATATATAGGAATGTGCATATTACATACATCACAACACAACATTATGGGTGATTTCGGCTGGCTGCCAGATTCCCACACAGTCTCTCTCTCACTCCTTTTTCTCAATAGGACAGAGGTAAAAGATAAGATTAGAAAGCTTCTGATTTCAGATAAAGACAAGTAGATCAGTTTTTAATTGGTGTCACAGGCATATAATGTGTCAAGTGGTGCAAAGGGGATGGGAAATGGGGGATTACAGTCCATAACAGCTTCTCTCAGTCAGTGAAGACAGCAAAGAAAGGAGTGATGGGGGTGGGGGTTGTGTTTTGGTTTGGGGTTTTTTTTGTTTATGTATTTTAACTAGGAGTCACTGATTCCTTTTAGCTATTAACTATGCAGGAGTACTACCATTTACTCACCCAGAATGATAGATTTGCAGCCAGGTGACAGATGAGGCTGACTTTGTTGTAGTCAATGCAGAATACAGCACCAACAATAAATTCAGCCCATTCCATTTCAATAATGTAAACACTAATTATCAGGCTCTCAGAAGAGCTAAATTGTATTTTACTGATGACCTTGTTCCAGTTTATAGACTCAGTGGCCTGGAGGCAGAAACTGTGAGAGGAGGGAAGCTGCAAGGAAGGTGGACAGAATGATATAACAAACAAGAAGCACGACTTCCCCCAAGCTAGATGAATCTATTAACATTTGTTTGATTTCCATATGTCTTCTTAAAAAGTTTACTGCAATTTCCCATAACAGCACTGTCTGCAATTCTTGACATTTCAGTTGTGAAGCTCAGCTCTTGGCAGTGAATTATTGTAACCTACATCTATCCTGGTCAAGCCCTCTTCCTGTCTCTGTGATTATCCATATTTTTCAGCAGTTGGCTTATTTTGGATGCTGTCCAATCTTTTCTGCCAACAGACTTTTCACCATAGGGACACTTCCAAGGGTCTACATCTGGTGGAATTCTGATATCTGTCTTAATTATCTTTTTTCTTGAGAAGCAATTCTTCAGAATACTTCAAACTTTGTGAAAAATTGACTGCTGTCTTGAGGCAGACAGAGAAAGAAATAATAGGAGTATTTTCATTGGCTTGATCCTCTGGAGCTGGGATTCCAGGGAAAGGAAAAGGTCAGGGACTACTTACTGACAGGTCCACTAAYTCTTCATCCTTGTATAATGCAGCTGAGAATAGGGAAAGTGAAGGGTGCAGTTTAACACTACAGACATAGGTAAACTCCAAAGTGAAAAAGGCAGCTTGAACTGTCTTCTGAGAGCTCTCTGCAAGCAAACAATTGTTTCTCAACTTAACCCGGGAAAAGAACAACTTTGAACTGATTCTTACTAATTGATGGCTGTAATTGTAGATAATTTGTTGAACCACCTTCTTTCCTAAATTTATTTAACTAATAGTAACGTGTGAGGATGTCTGTTGAGGGTGTCCAATTTCAGCCCACTCACTTCGAGAAAGACATTGAGGTGCTAGTATGCGTCCAGAGAAGGACAGTGAAGCTGGTGAAGGGTCTAGAGGTAAGTCCTATGAAGAGCAGCTGAGGGAGTTTGGGTTGTTTAGCCTGGTGAAGAGTAGGCTCAGGAGTGACCTTATCACTCTCTACAACTGCCTGAAAGGAGGTTGTAGCAAGGTGGGAGTCAGCCTCTTCTGCCAGGCAGTTAGTGACAGGACAAGAGGAAATGGCCTCAAGCTGCTCAGGGGGAGGTTCAGGCTGGACACCAGAAATTTGKTCATGGAAGGTATTGTTAAACATTGCAGTGGAATGCCCGGGGAGGTCGGTGGAGTCAACATCCCCGGAGGTGTTCAAGAAATAACTGGACATAGGACTTAGTCCTATGGTCTGGTTAACAAGGTGATGATTAGTCAAAGCTTGGACTTGATGATCTCAGAGGTCTTTCCCAATCTAAATGATTCTGTGATTCTGTAAAATAATGCAGCACCTTATCTGGATCCATGTCTTAGCTCTTAACTGAGGTAAATTTCTCCAGAAAATGTTTGCAACCTCTAACTTCTTATAACATTATAGCACGCGGATGAAATTTTTTTTATCATGTGTATTTCATTGCTTATTGCAAAGTAATAACAAGGAATTTATTCTATTCACAGGAATTCTTAATTATACTTTCCTCTAGGGTGATTACCAGAAGAATAGACCACAAGGTAGATGTTCTCTCCTTATTTGTCTCAATAGTCAGACAAACTTTATTTTTAATATTTATTGAAATAAGGACTGGGTCAGGGAATAGTGAGGGTGGCAGTGGGGGGGCAGAGGGTGGGGAGATGACAACAACAAAACCATAAAAAATAACCTCCTACTGGAAACTAGGTTTTATAAATTTTTAGAATGACAGAAAAATTATGAACAGATGATTTTTGAAATTTATTCATAGAGTTAGTTTTTCTACCTCTTTTAGCTTCTGTGTTGTTGTTCCATCTCAGCTAACAAGCAAAATCTCCTGTGGTTAAATAGCATTTGGCTGCTCCTGCTATCAATCTAATACAACGAGCCACACACAGCTCTCTATCTGCAGCAAAACTCCCACTGATACCAATAGCCTTCAGTCTGAAAATACAATATCAAGGRTAAATTCTGCATGTACATTTAGTTTCGTCACACATTTTGTTATAGATATTAAGATGCTTTATTGCTACTTTATGTTATTGCTGTCTTTTTCTGGCTCAAACTAATAATGAATAAAGCACTAACACAGACAGAGTTTTGATACAGAGAAATAATTCTGGGACTTCCTGACATAAATTCATTAGTGGTTTAATTCTGTATTTGGATAATTGCTTTCTTGATTCTCACTCTTTATATCTGTTTGCCAGAAATGTTAAGGATGTTATTCTATTTCTATTTTCCCCTTTTAAGAACTATTGCAGGGAATATGTAGGCATATAGGTAAATTACAATATTTACAGCATGCTAGAAGTTCATCTCGCATCCATTTACCTAATCTAAACAGCCTAATCTGTTTTACTGATTAATTTATGAAAAATAAATACAAATCTGTAATCCTTGCTTTCCAGCACAACATTTTCTAGAAATAAATTTACGATTACCTTGGACAGAATGTCTAAAAGAGACAACACACATTGTTCATAAGCTAATAAAGAAGTTCATTCTTATGGATTTACAGTTGGGATTGTTTTCCAAAGGACCTCCGAGAAAAAATGAACAAGCCTCATTGATAGGAAAACTTACATAAAAAGTGTCCTGTGTTCCCTGGTCTTAATAAGAAGTGAAGTGAAATCTGAGCATWGCTGAATTTGCCACACTGCTTCATTTTAGTAATGCTTGCATTAAGGTATTTTAACTCCTAGGTAAAATAGAAGAGTTTGTTGGATTATTTATTTATTTCAGACAAGTACTATTTGTGATTGTTACCTTGGATGCAGTAGGAAAATTCCATGGACAAAACTGAGGTATTTTGATTTGCAGAGGTTACGTAACCAAACTTTAATTTGCTGTTCAGACATTTTACAGAGGACCAGTTCAGCCAAGTACTTCAATTTCCACATTTCTGAGTAGCAAATCTCCCACATCTATATATATCTATATCTACTAAAAGTAAATTTTTAAGAGCACTGATTAAAAAAGATATTAGAAGCATCTAGAGTTTTTTTTCCCCAAAACTTTTTTCTATCTAAATTAATCAACATTGTTTCTAGAATTTCTTCAGTTAGTTTAGTCATTATTGGTTTAGCTTAATGTTTCTTCTTTTAAGTGTTATGACCTCATATGATCGCTGTCCCCCATTTTTTAAATACTTTGTCTTTCATAAGGTTGTTTTTTGGTTTTTTTTTTTGAGTAGGAGAAAAACACTGAAATTACTGGATTTTTTTTTTTAATTCTGAAAATGTTAAATATTGGAATATTTAAAAGTTATTAAAATATAAATATTAGATTAAATATAAATATTAGATTTGTTGCTCACATTATGAACTTCTCTGAAGAGAAAGAGACTGGTGGAAACTGAAGAGAGGTGAGAGAGAGTGAGAGAGAAAGAATGAAGGAATCCCCTTGTCCCTGGCCAAGATATTAATTTCATTTCATTTCTTTGGATGAGTTCAGGAATTAGTGGAAATCAAGAACTATGTATGGATGTACAAGAATGAGAATGGAAGCAGATATAGACAGGATTAAAGCTTTGGCCAGAACTTCAACTAGTGCTGAACTGAAAAATAACTGTGTTTGGCTGAAGCTGTATGAGAAATCTTCCTTGCATTCCAGAAATGCAAGAAGGAATAGGTCTATAATAAACTAAAAATAAGGAATATTTTTCCCAGTTGGAACACCTTTACTGGACAGCATTGCAATATGCTGCCTTCAACAATAGGTAAGTGCCTATAGGAAGAACTAAAAGACCACACAAAAGTTATTCACCTCACTGAACAGGTGCAGCATATGCTTAAGGATAAAAAAGTCCTCATGCTGCTTCCAGCCTACTTCCCAGACCTGAAGGCTTGATTCAAAGCAGGATGAGAGGATAATTCTCCCTCTAAGTTCTTTCATTTCCTGGTATCTCTGCAGGGACTTCCAATAAAAGAGTCAAATTATTGTAGTGTTTTCTGTGAAGTGGAAACTTATCTTGTGCCTACCTACTAGGAGACACAGCAATCAATTCAGCTCACTAAGAGGAGCGAGCTGCAAAGCAGCTGTCCAACAGCAACCAATTAACTCAAAGAAGAAGAGGCAGCTCCCACAGCTCAATACTACTTCTTGAATGTTTTTTCTCCTTAGAAATGTACAGGAAGGTAACAAATTTAAATAAAAATAAACCAAAAAGAGTCTGAAAGCTGAGAGCTCTGAGTTCTAAATAATGGGCTGTGGTTCCTGATTTCCTATTCTCTTTACCAAAAATCTCTCTAGAATTGCAAACAGTGCATACGTGTATCTACATAGCAATAGCATTTTTGTGTAATTAACTGGCCCCAAATGTAAGCAGTGGCCTCTGGTGATTGGTGAGGAACATCTGCAGGGCATGGAAACACAACTGATTTGTTGTCCTGGCATATTTGTTGCTTGCTAGTGGCTCGGGTGTAGAATGTTGCAGAGAAATTGCTGAGGCTCATTCAGTCCGCAAGCTATTACCCTTTGTTGTACACCCATACAGAGACAAATGATGCTATTGGGGAGACCTTTAGTGGATCATGAATGATACCAAGGCCCTTGGGATGATAACGAAGGGCATGAGAATGCAGGCAGTGTTCTTGGTCTGGCTGGTGAAAGGGAAAAGCTTAGTTAAAAGCACACTGCAGCAAAACTCTGGCTGCGTGGCTGGTGCCAAAGCAGGATTTCATATTTTAAAAACAYGGAATAATTTCTGAAAAACAAGGACTTCTGGGGAGAAAAAGGCATGAAGAATTTGCAAAGTGGGTCAAGACCTTTTTTTTTCCTTTTTTTGTTTTGCCAACAGACTTGCTAACCTAGTGAGGAAGGCTTTAAATAAGATTCATTTAAGGATGGTAAGTGTAACTCAGGAGTCATGGAGACAAAAGTAAGAAGGTACTCTCCAGGGCTCAGCATAATGCAGAAAGTTCTCCTGCCCCTGCTGTGAAAGCTACATGCCTAAGGGACTATCACATTTGCCTGTATGCAAAGTCATGAAGCCTGGGAAACAACAAGAAGAACTTGAAAGTCTGTGCACAGTTGCAGAGATATCATCTTATTGAGATTAAAAAGAGGTGATGGAACAGCACCATCCCCTGGACTCAAGTTGCACAAAGAGAGGCTTGGATTGAATTTTGGGGGAAAAAGTCTTCACAGAAAGAGTTATGAAGCATTAAAACAGGCTGCCCAGGGAAACGGTTGGGTCACCATCCCTGGAGTTATATAAAAGCAGTGTAAATGTGGCACCTTGAGACATGGTTTACTGGTGGTCTTGACAGTGCTGGGTTAATGTTTGGACTTRATGATTTTAAAGGTTTCCCAACCTAAATGATTCGATAATTCTGTGAATGGAGATTTCCATAGTTTGATTCAGGCTCTTTGGGAAAGAAAGAGAAGTTAGGATGGAAAGGTTACACTCTAGGCAAAGGAGGGGTTTGAACGTGTGCAGACAAGTGAAGAGTCAGCTGAGATCTTATGGCTAAAGATCAAAAAGCAGATGAAAACAGTAGATATCACGGCAGGTCGTATGGATTGAGAAGGAAGTAGACAAACATTGTTACAACTGGAGGAAGCCTCATAATTACAGGACTGGTGGGGGACTTTAACTACACTGGTAGTGTTTGAAAGGGCAGCATGGTGATGTGATTCAGATTTCTGAGTATGTTGATGAAACACGGGATCAAYAAGCCAACTGTTCCCTGTTGGTTACTTATGAATTGGAAAGAACAGTCAGAGCTGTGAAGGCTGAATTCAGCATTGGCAGAAGAAACTTCGAGACTGTGAAGTTTAAAACCCTGAGACAAGTGAGCACGACTAATAGTAGAATTACAGCCCTGGACCTGAGGAGAACAGATACTGGCTTGTTAAGAATCTGCTTGGCAGGATCCTGTAGAAGACTGCCCTGAAGGGCAAAGAGGCCCAGGAGAACTACTTGATATTCAAACTGACCTCTTAATACACGAGAACAGTCTGTTTCAACTTGCAGAGAGTTACAGTCATGGCAGAAGGCCAGAACTGATGAACAAAGAGCTCCTGAGTGAGCTCAAATACAAAAAGGAGGTATGCAGAAGGTAGAAGAAGGGATGCAYTACCAAGGAGTAATACAGAGATATTGCCTGAGCATATATGGTTGGAGTGAGGAAAGGCAAATCTGAGTTTCAACTCACACAGTATTTGAAGGACAGTGAGGGTTTCTATAATACACTGAAAGCAAAGGGAAAGATACGGAAAATGTATTCCCACTGCTCACTGTGGTCAGACATTCAGCAACAAAATATATTAGAAGCCTGATGCATTCAATGTGGAGTTTCTCCTCTGTTTTTACTGGCAAGTTTGGGCCTAGAGTCCTTAGGACTGGTGTTAGAATCTGTGGGAGCAAAGCATTTAATCACAGTGGAGAAAGACAAAGTTAAAAATTATTTGAAGAAAGTTCACATAAGGAAGTACATTGGATCAGATGGGATATACCTGAGGGTGTTGAAGAAGCTGATCAATGTCAATTGCCAGACCACTCTCAATTAACTTTGAAAGGTCATGGCAATCAGAAGAGGTTACTGACGACTGCTTRTAAATCTCATGTCTGTCTTCAACAAAGGCAAAAAAGAGGATCCAGGGAACTGCAGACTGGACAGCTTCGGCCCCATTCCTGGAAAGGCTATGAAATAAATCTTCCAGGAAGCCAGAAGTATATAAATGATAAGGTACATGACAAGCCACAACCCAGTATACGAATGACTGTGGAAAATGAGCATGATTTAACAAGGATAACTTTTTTCTGAACAACCTAATAGYTTATGATAACAGCTGGTTGGTGAACTGAGGAAGAATAGTGTATGTGGATAACTGTGAAGTCAGTTGCTAGGGGCAGTCTTCTGTGGTTGGTACTAGAGTTGACACTGACAGTGTCTTTACTGAATTTAAATTTAAAATTTAAAATATTTTATGAATTTGAATGAAGACACAAAATTATTAAATAAATATGAATACATTAAATATATATAACAGTTGGTAAAAACAGAAATATTACTACAATACTGTGCTTCTTGTACAGTGCCACTTTTACTTGCAGCTACATAATTTGTGGCAACTAAATGGGCTTTGCCAGCAAAAAAAGTCTTTCATCTTMAGTTAACTCTGTTAGCTAAATTTTATTTAGCTATTGTATTATCTGTTAGAGGCATTCCTAATTCCAGTTCCTAAAAATGTAAGTTGAGTGAACAAAAATTTACTGCAACCCATTTTATAATTTGATATATAAAATCCCTCTAATTTACAAAAGAGTCCCCGAATGGGAAATTTAATAACAATAGCAGAACCAACGTTTTTCACCATCTGAAGAGACTGAAGAGTCAGGATCTCACTACCGTCTCCCTTGCTAAGAGTCTGTTATTAATGCTGCCTATATTCTCTAATTAGATCTGTTCTCACCCTTGGATGTAGTGCTGAGCAACGTGGGCTAGTAAAATGCATCCCTATCCACAGCAAGGGGGTTGGAACTAGATGACCTTGAAGGCCCCTTGCAACCCAAGACAATCTATAATTCCATTATTCTATGATTGCTATTGGATATTGATAACAAGGGTTACATTTAATTATTCTGAAATTTAGTTTTTCTATATAAATATTTACGAACAACTATCATTTATTAAAAACTTATGATAAGTGTGACAGAATACTGTGGAAGAAACACATGAATAATATTTCTTAAAAAAAAGTCTACAAAAGYATGATATTCAAGCATAGAAAAAATATTTGATGAAGTAAAAATTCTGGAATAAGTGTATTAACTAAAACGCTGATCATTTTTGAGTGCGCTGAGTCATTTAATACCTACCCATGTGAAACAATGCAGAAGTTTAATGGAGAAGAGAAACTCACCAGTCAGTTTTAYGAGCCTTACTTGTAGCTTCATTCATAAGTTATTAATTGCTTCCTATTTTAAAATGTCATTGCTTTTGAAATCAAGGCTGCACAATCTTTTATGCAATCATTTATTTCTGTAAAGGAAAATCAGGCACAACTGCCAATCTACTTTTAGAGTAACCAAAATTGTAGTGATCTTTATGCCTGTTTATCTGTCTGCAGATGATTAACTACTCTTCTGAACTTTTAAATCTTTCCATGTCACTCTTTAACAGGCTCTCAGATACTACATCTAGGGGAGAACATCAGGTAATTTAATTTGCCTCTTGCATAGCATAAACTATATTATGTGACCAATTTATTTTGTCATTGAATCTCTTAATATGTGTTTGGATAAAACACGCCTTTCAGAAAGGAACCAAACTGACTCGAAAGCATAAAAAATACTCCACTTTCTCTCATAGTTTGCTACAATGACCAGTCACCCTCCCTGCTAAAAAAAAAAAAATGCTTTCTATCTCATAATGAGTTTTGAGCATCATAAGAATGCTATCATGTCCTTTTCATGCATTTGATCTTCTCTTACTCTCCCTGGGAAAAGCTTAATTAATATTGCAAAAATGTGAAGGTCAAACTTTCATTTCTAAATGATATTTAAAAGTCAGTGTAATTGGCAGCATTTTGCAGAGTGTCAGGTGGACCTCCTTTTGCATTATCTAGAGAAAACTTTCCATTTCTATACTTCTATCACTGATATAAGGGTTTTTCTGTATTATTTTCAGCTGATATCTCTGTAACCTACTTTACTTCTTCCAGTCTGTACAATATGACATCATGCAAAGAATAGATTTTTTGTGGGTTACTTACTAATCTTTCAGTACACTGCACGTCACTAAGAGAAAAAAATCTGAACAGAAGATGAAAACTCACCTAGATTGCAATTTTGATATTAAAATAATTATAATTTGAGAGTTTAGGCACTATGTAATGCAGTTACACAGTTAAAGGTAGTTTCCAATTCCTTTCTAATGGACATATCCCCTTTGATAAAACTGTATCAGTTCAAATATACTAAGCAGCCAGGGACAGAGTCCTGACAGGCATTTTCTTCTGCACCTGCAGAGAAGTCAGCCAGCAGAATGGCTAGGATAAGRTTAATTACTTTTCATTAGCTGCATCTTACATTGCTTTATAGGCAGTTCTCTTCCCACTCAATGGTATGTGTTTTTAACTTTTCTTTGAAAGGCAAAGACCCACAGGTTTTTGTTGAGTTTTTGCATTAGGAAATGACATCTTAGAGATTAACTTTGAACCTGTAACATTTTACATAATGTAGAAAAGTGAGTGCAAATTGACATCTATACACTTTTATTCTCTTCATCTGCAATATTAATAATCTCATACTTTCCRAAAAGTCGTTTTTGTGTATTATTCCTAACAACATCACTCTTGGCTCATGAGTTCCCAAATAAATGTCACCTCTTGTTGAAACACCTGCTACTGAGAACATGTTCAAGCTGTTATGCTGCTTCTAGCCTGAAAAGATGTTTTTATGTCACTGACCCTGTTTTATCTTCCTGTTTAGGAATTACAACTTTTCTTCTTCACAGAAATTTTTACTGATATTCATTTAAAAAAAAAATCACATCGGTTTTAGATGTCTGCWACTAGGTATAGATCACTAGATTTGTCAATTAATTTAATTTATCAAATTAAATGCCAAAATAGATACAGAAAATCTACTTTTTCCTTTTTGCCATGAAAAAGCTGTGACTGTGAAAAAGCTTTTTTTTGGGAGGGCAGGGGGATAGGCTTTAAGTAAAATACTGTGACGTTTCACACAAACTTAACGTTTAAAACAAAGTAAAAGTAAATACTGCAGCATAAACTCTCTGGATCAGCYTGGGTCAAATGATATGTTTGGCTTCTGAGGTGGACAACATTAACAAATCATTTTCTTGTCTTGTCRGCTTCGAAAAGAAAATCACTGTAAAAGAAGCATAACAAAATAAAACCTGACCAAAGACATAGATAACAAGTGAAAATGGACACACAGAKTTCAATACCCACCCACAGGTATTACATCATGTCAAAGATTGGAACTTGTTAACATCTGAATATTCTTCACTCAACTTTAGGAAAAAATGGATCATTAGAAAAGTTTGTTAAATTCTCTCYTTTAAAAGTAAATGTCACCAGTAAAACAATAAGCAAATTAACAGCTAGCTGACAGCTCATTGTAAATCAGCACAATGATATATGCATATGAGGTTACAAAAACATAAACATGCCYCTGCGTGTGATCTATTTCCTTCCCCCCTCCTTCCTTCCCTCTGTTCCTTCTTCCTGCCTTCCTTCATACCTTCTCCTCCATTTAAATGAAAGGTTTCTGAATTTTAAAGAATAATAATATACTKGATGACTTCAGTAAATCAGAATCTTTGCAGACTAGTGTATTTCTACCACAAATGCTAACACGCCTAATGTCAGCTTTTGATAGATATTGACAAAGAGCACATGGTAGTAGGTGTGCCCTTGGCAGGGGCTGAGATAGCAGAATCAGTAGTAAAGACATTTTTAAATTACAGAGATTTTGAATGATTGCTGTCATACTTCCACTCCCCTTCCAAAAATCCCAACAAACAAAAAGCTGCTCACAATACTATATGTGGATGGAATGCCCAATGGACAGAAACCTAGCCAAAACATTTCATTTATTATTAGTGAAGTTTTAGGCTGGGTTGTTTTTTTTTTTTTTTCTTGTATCCATGTTCTGTCTAGATTGCATTAGAAAATTATGAAAATACAGAGAATTTTACTAATGCCCACAAAAAAAATCAGTTTTTGGAAAAGTATTTTGCTTTGACTTATCCAGTTACATTTAGCACCTGCTCAGTGTTTTTAAGATTCTGGGCACATTCATCTTCTCCTGAAACTAGCTCATTTATTAGCTCACTGACTTCAGTTCCAGATGCTAAAGCTAGATGGATTTGGAGTATCTACTCAGTTCTCTTCCATGATCAATCTGTTCATCTTTATAATAGTTGGAAAAGAGGTTTGGAAGCTGAATAAGTATTTTGCTGATATAACTAATATATAACATGCAGCAAATTTGTATAAATCTTTCCCTTTTAAACAGTACATTTGCATATTTTTAGGCAAAATACACAAAAATTCAGCCATCGCTATGAGGCTTCTACACTTTCAGTACCTTGCTTCCTAAAGCTGTTACAGTGACCACAAGAAGCTAATGTTTTTGTTTGAGAAAATTTAACAGTAGTATTTTGTACATCTTACGTGTGACATATGCAGTTGTGTATGTGTGTATACAGATACACAGTAAATCACAAGAATAATATTTTTGAAAATGAGTTACCGAAGTTTGCTGACTTACTCTGATTTCTGTGTTTAGCACTATCTGATTTGAGTTAGTGCGAAGAAGTGAAAATGCACTGAATTCCAATGAAATACATTCCTTTGCGTCAGAGATGGCATGGTTCAGCTTCATGCAATTATACAGGGGGTTCTACTGATAATCTTCTTTCTGTCTTGGGACATTGGTGATTGATGCTTTTTGTAGTTCAATGCATAAAAAAAAAAAAAAACCTCCAAACTAACAGAATAGCTGAATGCTTGTCCTATGTAGGCAGATTATGAGTTCAAGTGACTTATTTGAAAAGTATATCAGAGAAGACACTTTGGAAAGATTCCATCCTTTTTCTGGCTACTCATTCACAACCAAATTCRTCCTGAGTTTTCTTTCTTTCAAATATCTTATTTTTAAAGCACAAATGAACTAGTATATTCAAAAAAACTTTTATGGTAGTAAATCCTATGAAAAGTGGGTAACTTTCCTGAAAAAAACCAGAATGCTCTAAACTCATCAGTTAGGCAAAGTCTTCTCAAAATTCTTCTCTATTTTGGTTTTAAATGTCTGTGACTTTTCTTCTTCATCCTGGTATTGTGCAGTGATTTACCAGAATAGGACAGTATGTGCCAATAGCAAAAGTTTGTGCTAAGTGCTACATTTCTTAATATTTTTAGCAGCCTTAAACAAGATTCTCCAAGTAGCGCCCRTGTAACCGAAATCAAAAAGAACACTCGATAAATTTAAAGGTATTAAATCAGGCAAATACATTTACAAAGACTTGGAGCCAGTGGGTTGGTTCTTTTTATATGAGATGTCTGAATTATGTTGACAATCTAATAATGTGCCTGAGTAGCTAAAGGCTGATACAGGCCTGCAGGAGCCGGTAATGTTGCTGTAACATCTTATAACATTAAGGACATCATGGAGACAAATGAGACTAATGTAGTCTGAAAATGAACATCTCCCTCAGTTTAAAAAATAAGTTAACTATAAAAATAAATATTGTGCATTTACCATTTATATCTAGGATCTTGCATGCAATTTGTACATATTGCTGTATATAAGTTATTGAGCTAAATATTACAGTAAAATATTCCTGGTCTCTCTACAAAGCAAAAAATATCATTAGCAGAGGTGGAAAGCACCATTTTCTCTTGTTATCCAACCATAGCTATTACTTTAAGCAAAATCATAAAAGTGACATTATACGGCAGAAGTAATGAAGTGTGGGTGGAAAATCAGCTGAGTTGACATGCAAAATGAGACACTTCAGGACTGTCTGTGCTTATAAAAGAAATGCAGTCAAAATATTGCTCTATGTGGAATCTCAAAAAGAAACTGAAAAACTTATTTTACCCAATTTGAGGCTGTAAAATTTATTAAACTAGAACAATTATTATTAAGTATTGCCAACTTTTTCTCTGCTTTTTTTCCTTTTTCGCATCTGTAAAGGTGTTTAATTCCAATAAAATATTTGCTATAAATAACACACCTATTTATGATATGACAATTTTTTTATTGTGATTTCCAGCAACAAATTATAACTTATGGTTTGTCAGGATTCTGGATAAATGTTGACAGAAACTAGCTAATAAATTAGGGATTATTTACATTGTGTATTTTATCCCTTTAAATATAATACCACGTCACATGATTAATATTTGTTTTCAGAACCTCCTGCCGGCGACAATGCTACTATGCTTCATTAGCAAACGCAACAGGAAGGAGACATTAATTAAAGAAGCATAAAATACAGAAGCAGAGCTTGACAATTTTCTCCAGTTTAGGAAAAATGATCCTGAACACACACACCATCAGAGAATCATAGAAGTGCTGAGGCTAGAAAATACATCCAGAGATCATCTAGTCCAACCTCRCTGTCCCAAGTAAGGTCGGTCATCTACAGTAGGCTGCTCAGGAGCCATGTCTAGTTGCGATGTGAATATGTCTTAGGATGGAGACTCCCCAGCCTCTCTAGTTGCTCCAGTGTTTGGCCACCATCGCAGTAAAAAGGTTGATTTGGAGTTTTTTTCTTTTCATGTTAAACAAAAATTTCCTGTGTTTAAGTTCCTGTCGTCTCTCATCCTGTAACTGGATACCGCAAGAAGTGTCTGGCCCAATTTGCTATATTACCCTTAAGCTCCCATGATAACATGCTTGTTTTCATACTTGTATTCCCCATATTTCAGCAGCAATCAGTCTAGGGGACAAAGACAGATTGGGAAAACAGGGAGGGAAATAGTAGCTTAATTATCCAGATTAAAAAAAAATAATGAGAGTCATATATTGCCTGAAGTTAAACAACCTCTTCTTTTTCACCCTTCCACATCTTTGGAAATGTGATGGGCTAAGGAAGAAAAAACTCTTATAGTTCCTTTTTCGTTAGTTACTCTTGCATATTGTATTGTATTGTTTTAATAGCTGTCCCAATAAAGGCAGGAAGTACCAGGCCTTGATCAACCCATGTGGCAAGTCAGCTTCCTACTACCTAACACTGCACTGTAAGTGATTTCCATTGGGTGCACTAATACACGAATTACATTTCAAATGCTTGTGTGTCTGTCTGTGTAATTACTTACACRTGCAGGAGTGGAGTCAGTATGGCGCTTAAGAGGTGCTTGTATTTGCTGTTCTTGCAAAAAATATAAAGTCATTGGGCYGAAATGAATGCTAAAAAAAGGAATAATGAGATAGGTAGCACTGGGAAGATGGTTATTTCTGTTGAAGATTGTAGTTGTCTTACATATYATGTTTTATTGCTATAGAATAAAATGAAGAGAAAGAAAACAATAAAAAAGGGCAYAACACACATAGAAAGAGCCATCAACAGAGACCAAAGTGGCAAAACGGTATGAACCCTATCAGTATGATGGGGAAGTATAAGCAGGATATAGTCTTGACTATTCAGCTAGGGAGAAGGGAATTACGTACATGTGGTATACCCACATGTCCCTTTTCCAGCATCCTGAAGAAAAGACATAAATTAAGAATTTTCCATTACGTTTAAAAGAAAGTAGTAATGCAGTTTGCTTGCCTGAATAGAGGATAAAAAAAGATAGTTATCATATCCTCTTTCCATACTTGAGTAAAATTGTATTTCTTGTTTCAGTACTGAACTGTACAATGTAAAGACACTTGTTCATCACTTCTGTGAATACCCAAATTCTAGGGTATTCTAAGATATAAAATCCTAGTAAAGGTTTATGTTACTGTTTTCAAATACATGACCTTGAATTTTATACTACTGAACTTTCACCCCATCTGTTTCATGTTTTAAATAATTTGTGTTTTAGCAATTATCCCAAAATACATGTCAACACCTAACTGTTGTTAGCACACACATATTTTATGCGCAATTTTTTATCAGTCTCACTGATATTTAAAATATTTAAAATCTTCTTGTTTAACACAGATTACTATGAAACTGCTTGTAATCTTTCTGCCTCTTGGTTATTTCCTTTTCCAGCACATCCCAGAAACACTGAAGTTTTTTCTTTAATCARTTCCCCATCCTTTCTCTAATGCTTCCACTAAATCACAGCTTCTCCAATTTCATTTCCCTTGTGACACTCCCTTCTTTGAATCTATGCAAATTTGAAGAGTAAATTTGCCTCCTATCATGTTCAGCCCTTTTTTTAACTTGTAGCATTTCTTCTGGAATATGTATCTTTAGAAGCCCGTAATAGGAGAGCTCTCAGGGCTATTAGTATTTCTCATAATATTTCAGTTTTCTGTCAAAAATAGGAGTTTATAGAATATTTTTTAAACTATACTTCTCTACTATTCTTCCCTAAAGAGATTTAAAACTGCCTTTTGTTTTATTCATGCTAAGTGCTTGGGTTTTATGAATGCCTAAATGTCATAGAATCCCAGTACTTTTAACTTCCTTTCTGTCTTCTCTGAAAGGATACATATATTGCTACTCTGTTTCATTCCTGGTTTGGTTAGGYTTTATTTTCTTTTGGGTTTTGTTTTGGTTGGTTGTTTTTTGAGTTTTTTTTCCTTCGATTAATGTTACCCCTTTAAATGTCTGATGTGACATTTACAACTTGTAATTTAGAAGTCAACATTTTGTAGTCTTGGGACACAGACAGAAGGGATAATTTAGGTGCTGTTCCCTTTTCCAAAGTGATTAAGAACTCAAACCACTAAAGTCTTCAATTCCCTGCCCACACCTCCCTCTTCAGCTATGCTTTGGTTAAAGTCTGACTAATCGATAGCTTTGAATGGATCTTGCAAATTTGTAAGGCACAGTGTTCTGGTAAATATATCAGGGCAATCGCTTTACAGGATTTCGGGTCAGCTCCCTGAAAGGTGAGGAATATGTTTGATGATTCTTCCCAAAGTTAAACTTAATGAACAAGAATATGACCACAGATAGAGGATAACCTATCTTTCAATCCACTTTATTATTTTTTTCATAGACTTCAAATTTCATAGGGGCATGGTGGACTTGCATACCTTGACAAAGATCACGCAATATGAGCTCTTATCAAAATTTATACTCTAAACAAATTTGAGCTGTTATGCAATACCTCTGAGCAGTACAGTTTCCAAACACAGTGTAAGGAGGATGACAATTTTAGTTCCAGTGTTACATTAGTTTCAAATGTACCTAATGCCAGATTGTATCTTACCTTTCTACAAGCAGTTAAGTTTCTTCTGTGTATACAAATAATGTTAAAGTAGCTTTGATAGAGGGTTATAATGATAAAGAAAAATGTATTCTTTAGATTATTACAGTACTAAAATTACTTTGATAATGTTAGTAGTGACATAGTGTGCCAAAAGAAAGTACACCATGGTGTACTTCAGAAAATAAACCAGGCCTACTTTTTTTTCTTGATTATTTGGGGGGGTTTATTTCCCATACTTTTATACATTGATAAGGCTTGGTATAGATTTCTTAACTGATAATTACAATACAGTCAGGTACAGATCCAGAAAGCTTAAAATCTTCATGTTTTAAAGTTAGTTTCCCACCCCACACCTCTGGCTGGAATTATGCCTTCAAAAGAATCCAGACTTGAGATGGAGAGATTTACTTTCACTTCAGAACCCTGAAAACAGAAACATTGTAGACTTTCAGTTGTTTCTCTGTAAACTAGATAAGACTGGCTGCAAACAATACAATGTTTTGATGAAGCAACAGCTCAGACAGGCAGATTTTATTCTGGTGCTGTTTTGTATGCTGAAACCAAGTCCTGGGGTGTAAAACTGTCAAAGTATCAATGAATACTGAAGTTCAGGGATTTCTGCCAATTCCTATCAGCTTAAGATCTGACCTGAATGTCTATATAATGTCACATTTGGATCATATTATTCTTCAAATAAAGGCTGTTTAATTTTTTTAGTCTACATGAATTTTTTTCCTACGAAATATTTGGTAAACAAAMTTGAGGTAAAACTTCTGAAGCCAAATGGACTGAATATATTTGCCTCATCACAATTTTCCTGTTGTTGATATATGTCCCAAAATATACCTACCTGTTAACCATAGAAAATTGTAAGTGGAAGGCAATTTTTTTCCTTTTTTTAAAGCCTAAATGATGTAGATATGTTTGATGGGGCAGCATGTGGGCTGGTGTTGGAATTGGGGTGTGTTGGCCCTGTTTTGATTCTGCCTGCCTTCGGAATCAATGCTTTTGTTTAAGCTGTCCCTCTGAAGATGCACAGGATGTTGCCGATTTCTTATCTTCTCCGATTTCCATAGCAGTAGCACTGTGAGATCCCCCCCAAGCCAGAACAGCTGTGGTGCTAGATGCCCAACCAAATCTCTGACACTGATCTGTCTTCCATGCAGGTTGAAGGGAAGCTGAACGGCAGCACACAGAATGGCAATGCTCATCTGCAAGTGGCAAAACAAAGGTGGAGCATGATTAAATAAACATGTTTAACAACAGACTCATTCAGCCACCTTTCTACCTCTTCAAGACATCAGTGTTTTGCAGGCACTGTGACAGAGATAACAAACTGGTTAATCCATGTTGTTTGCATCTGGTGTCTGAGCAGAGAGGATTTCCCTGAGAACAGTTTTTCAGTTTCTTCACTGATCCCTTAGCTTAGATCCAGTCTGAACCGACAGCTCTTTTGCAAGCAGAACCATCCCTGGAGGTAGAAGCATGACTGTTTCTTTTGGTGATGTACTTCTGGTTGGAGGTAAAGCCAAGTATTCAGACTAGGGCTTATACGGCAGAGCTAGGGCATTCTTGTATAGCACAGGCCATCTGAGTGCCAGCATACCCACTTCTGAGCATTTTAATCATATTAAAGCTTTTTCTAAAACAAAACCATCAACTTATCTGTATCGTTCTCCCATTGCGCTGTTCTGGCATTGAGGGTGAGGGACCCTTCTGGAGCAGAGAGGAAAAGAGTTAGTAACTGATGGATAATAAGCAAAAATGTAAGTCATATCGGAGGGGGTGGAGGGTAGGAGGTGAAAAAGGCAAGGCAGAGTGATAAATCTGCAAGACTTTGTAGCAGAGCTCCTCTGTGCTGCTCCTATAATTTGCTACTCCTGCTGAGGTGCAACTGCAGGTGAAAGTTGCTTTTGATGAGGTAATTGGGTTCAGAGAATACACACTCATGAACACACTATTATTTCTCTTGCTTTTTCTGCCTACATCCCTTGAAAAAAAGGCATGTCTGAAATGTGCCTATACATATAAACTGTGCATTTTGAATGTCCCCATGGTGCTGCTGCTGCAGATAGTGAATCTTCCTGACCAGAGGCAAACAAGCAGTGTTTCCTCTGGGAGGATGTGGAGCACCAGCGGGAGGTCTTTACAGCTATGTAGATTAAAAAGAGGTTGTAGATTAAACACAGGGCTCAAACGGAGCAGAAGTGACTCGGTTCTTCTCACCCTGTACTGAAGCGTCAAAGACTACCCTTGGGGCCACACTGACTGCTCTCTGTCTCTCAGACCCTGGGAGATGCAGCTTTTATGAGGACCTGCAATTATCTTTTTGGGACTAGAATGAGCATCCAGATATAGACATCTGAAAGAGCTGAATTCATATGATAACTCCATTATCAAGTGTGGCCCTGTCATTAATGTTCTCCTTCACAAAATTACTTAATATCTTTTCTTTCCTAGCCACACTCTCTTAAGCCTTAAAAAGTTGTAATGCATTTACTCATTTTAGCTGTTTTAAAACAAAACAGAYCAGTTCTATATCATTAATATTATGAACAGTCAAAGTGCATTACCCCAAACTAGTTTTGATTTATTTGCACTCTAATAAATGACATGGTTTTATGAGCATTTAAGTGCCATGATTTAAAAACTTTTCTAAAACACATATCTTTACTGTTCACCTAAGACAGTTTTTAGAAAGAATCTTTGTGGCTTTGTGACCAAATCAAAACCTAGTATACAGGCAGATGAGACTATTTATAGAGTAAAATTATCTGCAGAAAATATCTGTCTTTGACTGAAATGTGTAATCATCAAATAATACTTTTGGGCCATATTTTTAAATTGTGCTGTGAAAGTATGTTCCAGGAAGAAATAAACGCAAAAGCAAGTGGGAAGAGAATAACTCTGTATATGCTGGATAGATTTTCTGGCATTATTCTGATGAGCATGTCCATCCTTAGCTACTTTTGCTACTAAAGAACTATACAGTGCAASTCCACAGTGTGAATGAACTACCTTTGTCCCTCAGCCTAGATCAAATAAAGGGTCACGAGATTAAAGATGGCTCTCATATCCCTCCCCATGGAAGAAGGGCTGCCTCCAAAGAAAAGTTGCTTCTTCWTGCAAAGGAAAATAGGAGGGGATGCAAATCCCTTTTTATTTTCCCTAGGGACAAACAAGATGGTTATTGCCAATTAGGAAACACGAAGTCTGAAATTATTTAAAAACTGCACATTTCTTACTTTTCAATATGCTATGAAAGTAYGTTCACTGACGACTGTGCATGACCAGCAATATCACTTGCAATGAAGTAGTACTTCACTCATAGGGTGATAAAGCACTGGTACAGGTTGCCCACAGAAGTTGTGGATGTCCCATCCTTGGAAGTGTTCAAGGCCAGGTTGGATGGGGCCCTGAGCAACCTGATCATGGGTAGGGTGACACCCCCACCCATGGCAGAGGGATTGGAACTAGATCATCTTTAAGGTACCTTCTCACCTGAAACATTCTGTGATTCCACGATTTCATGAAATCAAAAGAATATGGGGCAGAAGAAAATCACATTCACTCCACACACTTCTAGGCTGATATCTCCCAAGTTATGTTATCTGGCAGTCTTATGACAGTTACTTCCTTATTCATTATTTATTCATTCTTTCTCTTGTGTGTCGAGAAAGTTCTAATTTTGTTTTGCAATTAATCACTTGATCTGGACATAAAGGTTAATAATTCTTAAGAACTTAAGACTGAAAACATGAGAAAAAGCAATGCAGGATAGCAATGTTACCACATTTTTGAAGGGATCTCAGGGTTAAGTTAAAAAATAAAAAACAATAAAACATATGATAATAGCTGACTGTGAGTTTTGCAGACCAATGAAATTATTAATGCAACATGTTGGTGCATGAAAAAAACCGAAAAGGTATGACAGATAATTCAGTAACAAAATATGTGTTAATATATACCACTGTATTCATAAATTTTAATAGAACTATTTATCACAGCAAGAACTGTTAAGGAATTCTGTAGGCTTTCTGCCACTGTGGTAAGATGAATGATGAATCTGATGAAATGCAGGGTTTTTTTAATAATTTATTGGGTCATGAGTTATGGTTTTATTCAATTGAAAATTATTAGATGGGTTTGCCCCAGGCAGTAAGCATGGTATATGAAAAAGAAAAATAGATTAAGCAAACACTCGATGAGTTTAATCATTTCAAACAGGGCAGCGGATAAAGGCACTGACAGATTTGTCATTAATTCAGCAGATGTTTTTACCTCCACACAACATAATCACAAGATGGGAGTTGTCAGTGAAGCCCTGAAAGTGTGATGATAATAATGAATAGTCTGCATAATCTATTATTTTCGCACAATTGATTTATTTTCTCTATGAAAGACAACAAGGGATGGAACAGAGGGTAGAAGGTCTTTTTCAAGAATGGTGGCATGAGAATATTTTTCTTCACCTCAAATCCTTATATCTATTTTTGATTAAATAGAGCCATTCAGCATAATGATAGCTGGTGGTGAGCTTCTCTGATAGAAAATGGAATGAATCATCATTGCTTCACTTTCTCCACATTTGGATGATGCCTTCACCACAGAGACTATCCATCAAATTTTTATCAAGAACCACTATCAATGGCTTCCCACTCAAAGCCCTACCTGTAAGATGCAACCAAATCCATTTTTCTATAACAAATATTAAGCTTCTTTGTGAACAGACAAGGGGCCTGAACTACAGTAGAATAAGATGTATTTTTATTCAGCCTTCTGTGCTGTTCAAATAAGTGTAGGCAGAGGTCAAGGTGATAAGTCTTTATGCCAAAAGACTGATCTTGACACCTGCAAACAGCAGATTTATTTTTATCAATTGCTTTATTCATTTATGTGTATGCCACTTGACTGCTTTTTCAGCATCGAGTGAAACAGCCACAAGTGTCTCCAGTACATAATTCTGTTTCTCTTAATCATTGCCCCAGTCATAGAAATGGTGAGCATTTCCATCAATTTAATTTGGAGCTATAATTATTCAACATTCAATAAATAATAATTTATAATAGCATTTATCTGAAACAGTTTTTCTAGAAAAAAGCAGACATACAGTTCATGATGCAACACTTTGCCTCTCACAATTACTCTGGGGCTACATAGGAAKTGTTTGACAAAGCCCAAGTTAATATTAAATTCTCCTAGGCACTGCTTAGCTACCAAAACTGCACATTACCCTTTCTTTTTTTCTCAGTTTCCTGTGGGAACTTCCAACAGCAGTGCTAATGCATCACTTTATGCACATCTGACATTTCTTGAATGGTGATTCATTCCATGGTTTTCAACGCAGCATCCAGACCCCCTGAGCAGATCACAGAAATAGAAATTCTGTGGACCAGGATGTAGGAACTGAATCACATTTACGACACGCGAAAAAAGTCAGATCCTTTCCACGGCCATAAAAACATACTTCTTTTTCTTTTAAACACTTTCATTGCTGAAACTCCAATCCTGATTAAGTACTTTGTGCTTGAGCAAAGAGGAGCAGGAGGTTGTTATCAGGTCACCCAGGGTTAACCTTTCTGTATGTTTGATATTCTGCAGATAAGCAGCAGATACGAACATTGCAAAAGATACTTTTTCCTTGAGTAATGTTCGTAGTCTATSAGGTAGGAATATTTTTGCTTTCAAATTTTACTTTACTGAATATTTTAATTTGTCTCTCTTTTCAGAATGCTCAAAGAAATATTAAAATGCTAACTGCTCTCGTCTCCGCCTCTCATCAGACTAGGTGGTAGCTTAGACAGATCTATAATGTAGTGTTTAAGCCTCTTTAAGTCTTTACAGTCTGCCCTTCTTTCTGAAGTGCTGTAATAAAAATGGCAAGGAATTTGCACACAGATGATTCATGGGAAAAGACAACGTCACTGTTATCCAGTCAGAATGGATGTGAGGTTTCCATACTCTGTACCTCAGAATTGTTAATGAACCTTTCAAGAGCAAGTTCGCTACCTAATGACTCTATAGATCACGTCTTTCATTCCACATCAATGGCAGCTGCTGCAAGGCTGTGTGACTATTAAGAAAGGAACCATACCTGCCATAATAAGAAAAAAATGCCAGTATTTGCCTGAATTAAAGTAGTTCTGGGGATAGATAACACTTTTAACCTGCTGGAGAATAAATCATAGTAACAATGACAGTAGTAACAACARCAATGGTATTAATAGTAATGATTATATATAAATAGTTTATTCAGAACTTAAAACTTTTCTTACTTTATCTCCTTGTGTTTACTTTGCTACTTTTATTTTCCTTTAAAAGAGTGTTTCCAGAATAACTCTTTCATTTCAGCACAAATATCTGTTCATTTTTCTAAACATTTGATGATATTTTAATTTCATAAGAAACTGTGTAAACATTAATCTTCAATTTGTTACCTTTTAGCATGAATATGTTATTTTAAATCTACTTTTTCTGGCTAAAGGAGGAGGGAGGGGAAAAGTACAAAAATGCCCGGAGCTAGTAAGTGGGGGAGTTAGGATAGAATGCAATGTGGCAGCTKAAGTTTGCTGCTGCTGTGCGTACAATGTAAAATGGTCATTAATGTTATTCGGTAAGGAGACTTGCATAAAATAATTAAATGAACCCTAAGGATACCTGTCAAACTGTCATATACTCACAAGCAAGGAAGTCACCAAGTAAAGCTGTCAGTCAGACTCTGACATTCTGAAATCCTTCAAAAAGTGTTAAGCGTTCAAAACTCTGCTAGTAATAAACCTGGCAACAGTAAGATAAGCTGGCCTGCCACAGCCTCAGGGTGCTTTTGCAAATGACACTGCGATATGACTCAGTACCCTTACGTTTGAAAGAATCTCGTTCATTTTTTTATTTGTTCAAGGAAGAATCAAAGACATGCTTTACTCTTCCCTGCAGCAAGCACGCTTATTTTCCAATTTGTAAATAAAGTGAATATTGGCTTTTGGTGAACTGCAGTACATATTGACCAGTCTGTGTAAATCAACTTAGGAGACATGTAGGCTATGGTAATTTACAGCAGATAAAGATTTATCTGACACTTTTMTTTTTTTCTTTTTTCTGAACAAATAAATGTATAAGCACTATCAGCTATATGAGGCAGTTTAGCCATTGATGCTGGAAGCTTAATTTCAGCAAACCAAGTCCTCGCTGGAATTAAGGTCACTCGTAGTAATTACTTTAAACAGAGAGCTAGTAATGATCAGAAAATGGTCATTACCTAATCTAGCATATTATCACTGTCATTTCCAATGTGCCTGTTAACAATAGTATCTTTGCACCGACTGTGCAATTTAGAATTGTTAAATGCACACAAAACACTTCTTGCTCCTTATTGTTATATACATCCACTAAGTAGATTTTGGATTTTTCTTTTTCTATTTCCAGCTTTGCTTTCTTATCTTTCATCTTTCTTATTTTTCATCTTTCTTATTTCTTCCTTTTTTCTCTTCACTTTCTCYTCTCTTTTTTCCTTGTCTTCATTTTTTCTTTTACTTTCTTCCTTTTTGCTTCCTTCTTTCCTTTTTTCCTTTTTTCATTCTCTTTCTCTCTTTGCTTCTCTTCCTGTCTATTCATCTCTTTGTTTGTTCTTTATTGGTCTCCATTTGTGTCTCTCCTTTTTTCTTCCCTTTCCATTTCCTTCTCTTGTCCTAGCTCTTCTTTTTTCATTTACTAGATTTGTTAATTTTGAAATGCTCTTAAAAGAAATGTGTTGCAAACTATGCTCTGGGGGAGGGGAAATATAGATAGATATTAGTTAGTCCAGTTAGATAGTATTCCTTCTAATAAGAAATTTAAAAGGAGGAGCTTATTGGAGACAAAAGCCCAAGGTTAACCCATGCCAAGACACTTGGTCTCATCTGACTTTGTAAATCTAAAAGATAAAAGGTAAGTGTCTAAGTCAGAACCAGTCACCTGACCTCCTGTTGTAGTCACTGAGGGCAAGTATCATCTACAGAGTTTCAGTCAACTCATCATAATGAAGTTGTCTAAAATGGATTAAAAAACATCTCTGGAAGATGTCTCTTTCTTCTGTTTATGAGGAAGACTTGGATAAGTAGTATACACTCAACTGTCTCTATYTATAATGTAGGCATCTGAAGCTGGGTAATTTTAAATACACCTTTTGTAACTCCTTTGTGTTCAATGGGTTAGGAAATGAATCTTTATCATCAACCCTTTCTCATCCTTATGCAGACATTTTTTCACTCTGTTTATGTCTAAAACTACTGAAGTTATTTTTTCTCTTAGCTTCTCATCATTTGGGATGTTCTTAACTTTGAGGTATCCCTTATTAAAGAAGCTATATAATTTAATCAATCATTGTCATTCTTGAGCCCTTCTTCAGAAATTCGTGTTTGAGGGACCCAGTTATTAAAAGTCAATTTGGAAAATGAAGACCCCAGTGATTGCTCAGGATGGTAACAGAACTGTGTCAGAACAAAGGCTAGAATCCAGATCTCTCAGCTACCGAGAAACAGGAGTATTGATACAGAGATGGCGTAATGCAAAGTGTATTTGCTTTCAGATCTTGATAAGTGAAACCCCTTAGAGGTGAATGAATTTTCTATGATTTTTACATAAGTATTCCATCCTAAGTACACATACATCAGAGTGAAGTGTGAAGACCCCTAGAAGGAAGTTCTAATAAAATATCAGTGCTGCATCAGGTAAATAGATAGGTGACTAGTGCATTTAATTCTTGTCTATTGCTACATAACCCAACATTTTGGGTCATGAAGGGATGAAATTTAACTAGCAATTTAACTAACAACTACTAATAAGTGTTTCCATCCATGAGGCAGAGTTTACTACTGAATTAGAAAAGTGATCAAAATCGCTCCTCTTGTCTTCTTYTATGAAAATGTATTGGCCTTCTAACATCAATGTTTAGCATGTCACCACTTGAAAATAGCAATACATTCTTTTCTGAAACTCCACATCTCATCTTCAATGAAGTTTGACTAGTTTTATATCAGCATTTTTTCAAGGTAAGCTGTTTCCATTCCTTTGCAATTAAAATGTTGGGTTTACTTCATAGTGATCTCCCTAAGGGGTTTTAATGTCTATCATCACTGTAAATTCTTGTTTCCTAGCCAGTAAACAAGAACTGCATTGTTTTCTGCTGAAATAATCACTTTTTGAGAATGGGATTTCAGTTTTAATCCTTTTAGCCTGCGGCTATTTTCCCTCAGTCATTATAACTCTAACTTAAGTTTATTTGGAGTAGTTATTCATGCACATGTATCTTTCTAGTCCAATCCATTTCCACACCATTTTTCACCAGCAGTCAAGCTTAGCTAGTACAAAACAATGAAAAAGATGTTGCTTTAAGCACTGGTGAGTTTTCTATTACATCCCTCATTAAAATAGAATTAAAAATAGATAACATTATAGGTATGTGTRCTGGTATGTACAAAGTCCTACATATATAATTTGCAAACACTTGAACTAGCAATTATTCATTTTCTTAGCTGCCACTGGTTGTCTGTTTTCAGGATACAATAGTGCTTGATCTCTGAAGTCATCTTTTTGTGTAATTAAATTTGAACTATAAAGTGGAAGATCTTGGGAAAATCAAAGCATAAACTGGCTCTACAGAATGTCATGAAGAAGCAAAATTCAGCTACGTGAAGAGATGTTGTGCTCTTCTATAACATGGTTATCTGCTTGATAAATTGTCTTCATATTTATAACCTGTCTTTTGCTGAAGTTCCAAAAAATTGCAGCACTAAAATAAAAAGCCAACTCAAATTCTTTTAAATCTTGGATAACATACTGTCACTTAGCCCCAAAATTTTGTAACATATGCTCAGTTTCTCTGCTTAGTTTATATGTGGTTGTGGCACTAAACAATAGTCTAAAATCCGATGYCTGTGTTGTACTCTAAGCAGGAGCACATGTACCCGGCAGGGAGTGGTATGTTACCTCACAGACACCAAAGGGAACAATCTCAACAGCTACAGGACTGAGCTTTAAAATTAAGCTCCAAAGGGGGAGCAGTATTATAAAACCCAGAAAATGTGTATGAAACAATGATGTATATAAATCTTTAGCTTTATTGAGAAAAATTTACATGAAACAATAAGGTTTTTGAAACCAGAGAAACAGGCAAAGGCACTCAGAGCAGTGCTGCCACAGTCCTGGATTCAGAGTCTGCTTCAGGGATTTCCTTAAATACTAAAGTTAATGTAATTTCTCAGGCTTTAGGAGCAATTACTTTTCTTTTTCTTWYTTTCTTTCTTTTTGCCAATGGCAATTCAATATTTTTGCAAGCATGTTTATTTTTCACAGGTAAAGACAGCACATTAAGTATTTAGATCAAAATAATTGCTTAGTCCCTACTCATTCAGACTAAATCCAGCAGTAATAAAAGATAGTAAGAGAGGATATGCTTTGGGTTTCTTTCATTAAAATTTCCATTAAAATCTGCTTCTCTCTTCTTTTTCCCTTTTATCACAATTCCTTTTCTATGTATTTATCTTTGCTTCACTTTGCATTTTTTGTATGTTTCTTTCATCAGACTCCCTCCACATGCTCTTACCCCTCTCTACCTCCTCCTTTCTCTCTCCCTGTCTCCATCCTTTTCGGAACTTTCTCTGCATATAGAAAATGAGTTAATTTTCTCCTAGTCCGAACCCAGCTAAAACCTTTGCATGTTACAGAGTAGAATATTGCCTACTGCACTGAGAAAATGATGAACTAAAATCTTTGAAGGCAGGAGAGCAAGAGAGGCTTTTATATCATTACTTAGGAAGCTACATATGTGACTTCATTTCAGAAGATTCTGCATAACCATAACAGGCTTTCAGCTCTGTGCCTATATGCTCAGTTTGCTAGGAAATTAAGCCACTCTTTTTGAAGGCATTTATTTATTTATTTATTTATTTATTTATTTTTATGTCATGTTTGGTTATAATATCTAGAATACTTTAATCATTCTTCATTTTCTCTCTTTTCTGGAAATGTAATTGCTGCTTTGACAAAAAGAGGAAAAAGTGCTTTGAACTTACATGTTAATTTCAACTTTTAGACAAAGTTGTTTCAGATTGATTGTTTAAGCAATGTTAATTCTTGAAGGTTTCAAAGCATTGTACAGATATATAAACTTCATCATACTTTCAAGTAAAAACYTGGAGTTCAATAAGATCTGGAATTAAAGTGATGACACTTTCAACCCTCTCTTATAATTATTACCCATTTGAAATTTATATCGTTGTAGACTTTCAGGATTTCTGAAAACGTTTCCTTGGAGGTTATACAGAAAGCAGGGCTGTTATTTAGCTAATTCTACAAGACGTCTGTGGGAAGATAGAAAGAGGTGGATGACTTCTTCCTCCATGTACATATTAGCCAGAAGAATTGATGTCTGTGGCAGGAAAACAAAACTGCACCCTTTCAGAAATAGATCTCCTCTGAGAAAACTAGAGAAATGTGTTTCATTGATGGCAAACTGGCTAGAGAAAKGTGTTTCATTGATGGCAAACTGATGAGGAACCTGTGACAGAAATGTAAAAATATAAAATCAAACTTTTGAACAAATTGCAGAAACCCTTCCTAGCACTGGGTCTGTCACGAAATCCCAGTATTCCCTATAACAAACACGAGTCCTGTATTTTTGTACTCCTGCATTTGCATCTATGCTTTACTGCCTCACAACAGCTTTTGCTAAGGAAACATGGTGCAGTCAGTACATCACAGAACAAGAGAGATCAGAGACTAAATTTTGATATCCCAGTGACAAGAACCATCCCTTGCAGTCAATCCAGCATTCCATATATAAACCCCCTTTATTTYACATGCATGATAAAAAAAATCCCTCTGCCAAGCCAGAAATTTAATCAAATCCAATCTAATGAGCTAAATAATAGTTCTTTTCTTTCACAGAAGCTTCCAAAGATTACCTTCTGGGTTGTGTGTAACAAATGCCTGAAAGAAACAGAAGCTGACAAAGGGCCTTTAATATCTTCATCTCATATATACAAGTAAATTATCATGCCTATATATGTATAAAATATCTGTTCATTTTGGAACTATTTGCACTTTCCATATAGAATGCATACAAAATAAAATAAATCACTTTAACAAGCAAAAAATAATTATTTAAAAGTAATTTGGTCATTAGAATTAATGAAGAGTTTAAGTAATTAAAAGAGTGAAGAAGGAAGACTGAAGTGAAACAAAGCAGCAAACTGTGATGAAAAGCATGGGAAATTTACCTATAGCTCTTTAGTAGTCCACAGTTATACAACATTCAAAGTGCAAACAATCTTTCTGCAATAGAAATAAATAGGGAGGGCAAGAGGACAAGACTGTGTTTGGGTTTTTTTGTTTGTTTTGCTTGGTTTTGTTTCTTTTTAACATTAAAGAATGAGGGGCTTTAACATTAAAACATGGGGTCTCTTATGGTCTGTAAAATCTTCCAAATACTATTTAATTTCCTGTGAAGGGAATAATTTTTCTCTCCATTATGAAGGTTTATTTAGAGAGGGACATATCTTGAAGGAATGGTAAAGATGGAAGGAGAAAATATAATTCTCAAGCTAAAATTGTTAAATTGGTCTTTCTCTAGTTAAATTGGTCTTTGAGTTGGAGAAAGCTGAACAGATATGACTGATTTTAGCAGTATTTTACAGAATGGAATTAAAAAAAAAAAAAACCAAAACAAAACAACAAACCAAAACAACTAAAAACCCCAAATCATCATTTTCCCTGCCAGAAATATCCCTAGAGAGTCTGAGCTGCAATTTCTGCAAACTTTAAAAAAGACTTATGTTTACCGCAAAACTTTTATTGGAGATAGTAACCTCTACATCTTTGAGGATGTCTGTCTTGAGACACCTTAAATTTATACATAGTCTAATAACTATTTGAAGATATTTGGGAAAGAAATAATGGCTTTTACCAACTTCAGAGAAGTGAAAATAATCTGAAAAGTCAAATTTACGCAGTGGGCTAAAATAGTCCTGATTGTGAAATTTATTGCTACTGAGCTACGACAAAGCATGTCCTGAAGAAAGGTAGTTCCTAGTGCAAAGGGCTTTCTGAAGACAGAAGAAGAACAGAAAAGCTAATTTTTACACAGGCAGTGTCTACTCAATAGAAAAACAATTCTGGAACAACGTTACTGATGGTATATACTGGGAAATAAACATGGAAGGTAATAATTATTTCAATTCATAACAGAAAATTCTAATAGAGCTCTTTTTTTCCAACACCTTTTATGCTTGTCTCAAATAGACAAAAAATTGGGCCATATCATTTCTTTGATGAACTGAAGAGGAGAAATAGAAAATAATATTGGAAGCAGCTTTTTATTCAAGGCAATAAACGGATATAAACTAGAGAAGTCAAGAAAATTAGGAGGACATTTCTCTTACATAACTGCAATTTGGAAATAAGTACAAGTTTTAAGTACAAAAGATTTCCTCATTCAAATCAATCAAAACCACAAAAGCCTTCAAAAGGTAAAATGTCCCTTTGCTGAAAGATATCAAATCTAAATATATTCAAAAGCTAAATCTTATCAAGTCATAGGAAGAATAAAAAAAAAAGCTTACCTGAACAACGAAATCTTACATTTGCTTACATAAATTTAAAGATCCAGTGGACTTTAACAGATTTTATATGACACTCAAAAAGATAGGAAGGGAGCTAATAAAGAGTCAGACATACTCAGTTATCATTTCACTGTCATCTCCCCTTATACAGTATATGGGAGAATTAGGCACCTGAATTGAGATCAAATCCTATACCCAGCGAATTCAATAAAACCAGTGCTCGTCTGATGATCTCTAAGGCTGACCTTTAAAGTTACATGTCTCCCTAAGAGACTTCTTGCTTTCCTCCTGTCAAGACTGCAAGTCTTTCAATTATTTACCTATGATTGGGTGTCTGCTCTAAAATTTCTAACCAGACCTATCCTGTCTTTTCCCATGGACAGTCTGCACAGTTACTGCTGACGTTGCTCGAGCTTAGCAAGTTTTAGTGTTATTTCACAAAATACTTCATGTCCAAAGTATGAAAAAACATGGTTTGTTCTTTCTTTGCCAGAAAGTCTGAACTAGAATGAACTCTAAAGATGTAGAAATATGGTATTTTTCTGGGATGGGTGACATTACTACTAAAATTGTAAATTTTTGTGTACGTTGCTTGATACATTTGTATTAAAGCAGGTGTGAGAATTAAATTATGTATTCTCAGTGAATACTTAGGTTTTTTCCCAGTTTGAAGTCAAAGCAGAACTGAAGAACTGCTCCAAGTTCAGTAGGGAAGCATTGGCAKGTCTTTCCCAGAGCTATGCAAAGCTTTTAGGTTCTTCTCTGCAATCTAATTTATTATTTTGAAGGTAGAATGGTTTTAATCCATTCATGAGCCCTGCAGTGAGAAAAAATGTATTAACAGAATATTTTGTATAACCTATTGAAGCATTCTGTTCTTTTGTATTCAAGTGTGATTTCCACAAAACTCAGCGGAAAGTCAAAAACCATGTTGGTCACAAAACTCTCACTTTGACAGTTCTAGAGACAACAGAATGTCAACAAAACAAAGGGAAAAAAAACCCACTTCAACACCATAGCCTGATACAGTGCAATAAAAGTGCTGCATTTTTAAAACCAATTTTCATTGAATATTTGCTTATTTAATTAACATACTGCTGCATAGACTTACTTTCTCCAGAAGCTGAATCTACATGTTTAAGCGGCTGACTCTTACTACCTGCCATCTCTTCTATAAAAACAATTGAACATATGTGCACTATCCTAAAATATCTACTAGCAGAATGCTAAAGACATTTGGCTCAATTTGAAACTCCAAGCAGAAGAAAAATAATTACTTCTATTTAAACAATAAACACATTTGCAAGAATAACAGGAAAGTTTCACACGTTTCTGGTTACAGATGGGTTAGATCACAAATACCTTCTGCTTTTTCATATCCATAGGGAACAAAAGGCTATGTACTTTCTCTGATCCTCTATATTTATTGCAAACTAAGTTAATTAGAGCAACAAAAGTGGTAGCCACTTAAAGAACCTGGGGAAGGAGCAATTAGCTCCATGAACCTTGAACTATAATAAATAGGTCAGCATTATGGATTACTCCTAAATTCTGTAATCTGGATAAAATTCTGTTTTAAGCACCAATTCTTTACCAAAAAGGATCATAGAAACAGATTCATAGAATAGTTTTGTTTGGAAGGGGCCTTGAAGATCATCTATTTCCAACCCATGTGCTGTGGGGAGGGACACCTTCAACTAAATCAGGTGTTATCAGGGTGGTTGAAGTTCTCCAAGAGGACCGGGGTTTGTGAATATGTGTCTGTAGGTCTCATGAGCTTGGTCTTCCTGGTCTGGCGGCCTGTAGCAGACCCCCACTATAGTGTCACCTGTCCCTGGGCTCCCTTTAACCCTGACCCATAAGTTCTTGATCAGCTCCTCATCCATCTCCAGGTGGAACTCCAGCTGCTCATTGACATAGAGGGCAACACTGCCTGCTCATCTTCCCTGCCTGTCCTTCCTAAGAAGCCTGTATTCTTCCATGCCAACACTCCAATCATRGGAGCCATCCCACCAGGTCTTCATGTTGCCAGTAAGACTGCAGTGCTGCAGGTGTGCGTACATCTCCAACTCTCCTTGTTTATTCCCCGTGCTAGGGGTATTTGCTTATAGACATTTAATTTGGGCCCCTAATGAAACCGATTTACCGGCTTGAGTGGATCCAATTCCTTTGTGCTGCTCTTCAGGTGCTTTCCTGCTGACCTGGGATACATTTCCAGTCTCTGGACATCTCTCGCTGGCATTGGCACCCAACTGGTAGCAATAGGATTGACTACTAGGAGTAGGTAGGACTGAGGATCCCCTYCTCCAGCAACTGAAGTTTAAAGCTCTCTTCACCAGCTTGTCAAGACTGGAGATGCTTTTCCCCTTCTTGGACAGACAGATCCCATCTGCTCCCAGTAGAGAAGGTTTCTCAAAGTCAGTCCCCTGGTCTAAGGAGATGAAACGTTGGCTGTGGCACCAGTCCTGTAAACATTTATTGATTCACCAGGTTCAACTGGCCCTTTCAAACCCCTTCTCTTTGATCAGGAGCATAGATGAAAATCTACCTGCACTCCAGAGTCCCTTGTGTTCTCAGATGTGCATTCCAGATTTTTACCTTTGACGTTCAAACCAGCCATGCTGACATTAATTCCATCTGATTTTTAATAGGAGTAGCACTGAGATTCCTCCAGTGTGAGGAGGGAATGGAATGACAGAAACAGTTGTATGAAATACCCTCATCCTTGTCTGGTTAGCCTGTCAGTGGTATGACAATCAGAATGTRCTACATTTAAATTGGCAGAGCTATAAAGAGGCATATTAGCTGATTGAATATGACCTGATCAAGCAATGAATCAAATATAATGTCTGCTAAAACCATGTCTCAGTAGGTTTTAAGCTTCATTCTGTAATACAGTAATGAGCAAAACACAAGCACACTTATGGAGCTTAAGAACTTGCAAATTGAGAAGAAACCTCAGTCTTTAATCTCCTGTGTACTAACTCTGGTTTATAGATTCTCTAGCATTTAATGAAAGATACATATTAAGCTTAATTTAAGTAACCATTGTAACTGACAGATGTTGATATTCATACCATATTTAAAGCAAATAGCTTTCTTCTCACTGAATGTATTTGTCTTCTTCAGAATGTGTTTCTATAAATCTTAATTAAAATTTTCTAATAAAGAAGTACAAGCAATAGAAGCCAGACATCTGGCAATCCAATATTTCTCAAAAGAAACAAAATGAAATTAAGACAAAAGAGAACAAGAGACAGTTGATTTCAATACTTCATAAATTTTTAGATTTCTTTCCATTAATTCTTTGATAAGAGATAAATCTTGTAGAAAGTAACTGCTTATATAAAAACTGTATCTGTGTATGGAAACAATGTTTGCAGAAGCCAGGTCTTAACTTGCTTACATTTTCAATTTAAATACCTAAATAAAATGCTACAGATATACAATAAGTCCTTTTATAAAAACTGTAAGTTTAGAAGAGAAGTAGGTAAGTGCGTTCAGCCTACTTACATGTTTGAATGTGCCAGACAGATATATTTCTCAATTTCTTTTTAAACTTTTTATTTTTTTTCCAAGAAGATTTAAGTAAATTCAAGAGAAATATTCCACTTTTCTTACAGTTCGGAGTCAGAGGGTTTGGTGCCGGATTTTGGTGGGTTTGTTGAAAGGGGTTGAGGTTCTGCAGTGATTACACTTCTTTGTAGGTAAGACTTGTTACGAAACACTATACATTTTCTAAGTCTTTTTTTTTAAATACTAAGAGGAAAGAAGAAAGAAGGAGAACTGGATGGTGCAACATGCACTTGTGTGTTTTACTGTCATAAAAACTTCTATGGCTCAGGTTCCATAAACACAGTCTTCCAAAACAACATTGTAAATAAGCATTGATATGCTTATGATTTTCAAATAGACAAGGTTATGTTAGTGGTTCATTAATTTTTGTTCTTGCTTATCTTTTACCGTTTGTTGTAATGGGAGTATTAAAAATAGCTCTGTATTAAAAAGAGCTCTATAGCTCTGACAGGATCGTTCTATTATGAGATAAGTTCCATTATGAGATGTATGAAACTGTAATTCTTATGTTCTGCAGGATATATTAAGCTAAGTGTTACAGGGACTTTTCATGAACGTGTAGAATTAATATAGGTGTCACTTTGTAGCACTTTATTAATTACTCAACAACTGTAACCTCTATTTTAAGTGGGTTTTGTTTTAATAAAAAGCAGATTAACACAGAACTTGAAAGGCAAGGTTTACAACTTCCACAAACTTCACTTCTTGCCTTGAACTAGGAATTCAGACTGTTCTCACAGTCAACACTGACAAAAGCCTGTAGTTCAGTGCAGAAAACACTGGAAAAAAGGTGCAAAACAGTGAAAAAAAGAGGCTAAAGGACTCCTAATTTTTCTTTTCCTCTTCAGTATCCAATGTCTAAAGATGTTAATGAGTGAAAAAGGCTTGGAGTTTTAAAACAGAAAATATAACTACATTGGAAATATTCACTTTCTCAACATTTGCTCCCTGAATCCTGCCCAAGGGGTCAATAATTTTTCCTTACACATCCAGGATATTCTGACAGCACCTCACTGAATGCCCAATGAGATCAATAGACTTAATTAGAAAATAAAGAGACTGATTGGATTTCTGACAAAAAAGACCAGACTGTATTAAAATAATATCCTTCAAAAAGTAAAAGTCATAAAGTTTTAATCTTTTCAATGTTGATAAAATTCTATTTCTTTTCAAATTAAGACTTTTTTTTTGCCAGTGATTCAGTACTAAAAAGGACACTATAAAAGTGAAAATTCAACCAAAAATCACACTTTATGCAGATTATATATTTTAAAATTATAAACAAAACACTTAGGGTAGCTGCAAACTCCAAATTTTTAACTTTCTTCTTTTACAGTACTTTTCATTTTAAAAACTCGGGTTGGCAGTAAGAAAATCGATCTTTAAGTTAAGAGGTTACAAAGTCCAATCAAAGCCCAAAGCAGACAGAAAGTTTCTTAATACCAGAACAGTTACTGAACTTAAAAAGTTCGCTGCATGTATCTTTACTTTGCCTAAAAGTATACGAATGAAGAGCTGCACACTGTACTTGAAATGGCACGATAAAGAACTTCCAAGAAATTTCAGCTGAAAGACCTGCGCTGAGATGAGGTGAAATTACCCCCAAAAAGCAACACTTGAAAAATGCAGTTAATTGAATGTAACATCCTGATTGACTCTTCTGAGCTCTTAGTTGCAGTGAGGAAACATGGAGTTTGAGCTCGAGGAAAGATTTCTCTGAAGAGAAAAGACATGCTGTGGGGCAGGAGGARGATTCAAGGTGAAGCGTTTATCAATAGCAGACCGGCTAACGCACTGAGTAGGTGGCTCATTGTGCCACAGAGAGTACAAATCACATATGAAACTCATTTATTTAGATCTTCATTCAGTTTCTAGTGAATTATAACAACAAATTCTCCTGAAATGATATTAAATTTTTGATAATTTCTATGGTTTTGTTTGTAATTTGCATGACATTTTGTATCTGCTCCTGCTAATCATCACACAGAGCAATAGATTACCTTCCATGGCTCACATGATATCATGATGTGTCCAGAATTTCTCAGTCAGGACTGCTCAAAGCAGAATAGCAAAGGACACAGTACACACTCAAACCCTTTGAGACACAAGTGATAACTTTTAAACCTTGGTAATCGTACAGCTATAGCAATCCAGAGTTGTCTTACGAGTGAGCAATGGTACAGGAGCTGCTCCAAGGAGACATACATATCCCAACATAAATAAGAGACAAGGCAAAACGAGTAATATTCCTGTTGTGCATTTTTGCGTTACAGAAGCAAAGGGACCACTGTTCTGATATCAATTTCTATAATATCCACGAGGATTACACCTACCTGTTTTCTGGCTAGACCACAAACCGATCATGGATTTTACAAAGATCAATTGAGATCAACAACAGGCAGCTCAGAATTTACTATGTAAAGTCCAGGATTTCACTGCGATTTTTTGCCCCAGCTGCTGGAAGTCATTTCAGTTTATCTACTGATTATGAAATACTGCTTTGTGCCTAGTGCTTCTTTGAAAGCTAAAATCTGAAAGTGATATGATGGCAGAGGGAGATAAAAAGCGGGAGATGTACTAAAGGAACATATTTTCAGGAAGTAAATGGATTCAAAAGGGATTAATGTTAAATTCAGATGCCAAACAAAGGTACTGAAATGCTGAGCGCTTTGCATAGTCCCTGGAGAGAGAGCAGTTATGAGTCCAAGCTAGAAACATTACTTAATCTGGGCACAATTACTTAACTTAGGTACAAAACCAGTTTTCCTAGACTGACCCTCTCCTCTGGATCACGAACACAATGTCATGAAAACAGATATGGGTTTTTTTACTGCTCTGATATGAGGAGGGTTTTTTGTAGTGGTGTGGGGTTTTTTCTTTTCATCTGCAATTATGGAAAAAGCAGGTGTAATTCGTTGTGGAGGCTTAGAAAATCAAAGTTCTTGCTTCATGCAGTAGGGCAGCCAGAGTGTACTTTAATAYGTATAACATATAATTGTCTTTTATATGTTGATTTCTTCTCTTTCCAGTCTTTATTAAGACTAAGTTGACTAAGAGTTGTAAGGGTAAGGGCAAATTAAAAAGATTTGTAGAACCATACTTTTATATGAGTTAGTAAAATGCTAGCTGACGAGTTTGTCAGTTAGGGAAGGATGCTTTCTGTCTTGGGGAAAAAAAAAAAAAAAGGTATTTTTATATAAAGCTAAAGAATTTATAGTATGKGTATCAATAAATGTAATTTTTACGGAAATTGACATAACAGTAATGGGACTCAAGCAGATGGAGGAAGCTTTTCTTGGGCTGTGTGTGATATCGTACTAGAGCATCTAAATAAAACACCACATTATGTTTAAAGTAAAGTGATGAAGTCTGCTTAAAATTATTACAGAGGACCACTTTCTCCCATGCCTACATCAATCACATTCAGGGACACTGTCAGTAAGAATCACTTTATCCATTCTTAATAAGTCAAAGGATTTACCTGCAGATTTCTCATAAAGCCTTGTTGTATGAAACACCATTATAGGAAGCCATAGGAATCTTGCACAAACTTCAGTTGATTTGCTGATGGTGTTTGTTCTGTTGTTTCTGTAATGTAGTGTGTTGTCAATGGTGTGAATCAATGCCTGAAAGTGGCTGAACCTCTCAGTGTGTTCTATGTAGCAGCTGGCTGAATGCTTACAGCAGAAGTTTGTAGTGATGCTGCATTAGAAGGAATTTTCATTGCTTGAAGCTGGAAAGAAAAAAAATTAATAACTAAAATGTTGTTCAGTACCTTCTGCAAATGAAGGTAACAAAGAAAATAAATAAGCAAAGCCTTCACATGGTGAACTGATCCTAACCAGCAGCTAAGTCTACCCAACTGGGTCACTCCCTCTTCAGTGAGGTGAGAGTCAGAAGAGCAAAAGCTGAAAACTCGTGGGTTGATATAAAGGCAGTTTAATAGGTAAAGCAAAAGCTGTGCACAGAAGAAAAACAAAGAAAGGAATTAATTCACTGCTTCTCAGTGGCAGGCAGATATTAACACTTCCAGGAAAGCAGGGCTGCATCATTCTTAATGATTACTTGAGAAGACAAACACCAGGATCACGAACATCCCTCCTTTTTCCTCCTTTCCTGCAGCTTTTATTCCCGAGCACATCATAGAGTAAGGCATATCTCTTTGGTCATCTCATATCAGCTGTCCTGGCCAGGTACCCTCCCAGATTTTTGTGTATCCCAAGCCTGCTCACTGGGGTGATTGAGTCGGATATTGGGACACTCATAAAATCATACAATGGTTTGGGTTGAAAGGGAACTTGAAGGTCAACTAGTTTCAACACCCCTGCCATGGGTTGAAATACACCTTCTATTAGACCAGGTCACTCAAAACCCCATCCAGCCCCGTCTTGTACACTTCCAGGGATGGGGCATCAGCAACTTCCCTGGGCAACCTGTTCCAGTGTCTCACCATCTTCATAGTAAAGAATTTTTTTTCTAATATCTGACCTAAACCTTATCTCTCTCAACTTAAACCCATTCCCTCTTGTCCTGCCACTACGTGCCATTGTAAATAGTCCTGCCCCATCTTTGCTGTAAGTTCTCTTCAGGCACTGGAAGTATAACCAAGTGGAGGGGAAACCAGATTGCTTCTAAATCAAGGAACCTCAAGCTTGAGCTCAGCAGGGGTGGTGAAATAACTGCCAAAGTCCCTTTGCGATTTTCATCACAACGGCTATAACTGAGTGCTGCTGACACTAACCTGAATGCCACCAGTGCTTCATGATTCTGTGACACTCTTTTGGCAGACTCTTCTACAGAAAGGGTCCCAAAGAGCATAATTTAAATCATCTCTATTTGATGTACTGTAAAATAATCAATTTCTCCCTTTTGGGAGTTGTTTGAAGGTTGTCTATCCACCAAKCGCAAATCTGCCACAAACAATGGAAATGCCTGTTAAAAAAAAAAAAATCTATGTGGAACTGGATAACAGACCTAAAACAGRAGAAACCTGTTGGTTTTGGTTTTTTTTAAATTGATAATATATTACAGAAGTAAAACAATATGTTTCCTTTCCATCTATGATGAAGTGGGAAGTGGGGAGGGGTATGATTTGCTGCTTACTGCAAAAATTGCCTCTGCGAAAATCCTTGCGTACAGTACAGCACAAACTTGCAGTGTTATGGATCACTTCTCAACACAGGTAGAATAGGCAGAGAGAATACATTGATAAGYAATAGCTCCAATTCAAGAGTCAGGTCCTGTGTGTTTGGTGATGTTCCAGACAACAGCAACAATTATGCTTGTCTTCCTACATCTAAGTTCATGATCAGTTCTAAGATTTGCTGTAAATGCAAACTACTATGTACAGCATTACAGAACAGAGGTATAAATTACCATACCATCTTGTCTCAAAGCTGTAAGATTTATATACATGCAAGAAATAAAAATTTTATTAGGTGCGCTTCTTAAATCCTTTTCTGAAGAAGGGAATTCTTTCATGGATCGGACCTGAAGTACCACAACACAACCTTTATTAAATGCTTAGTTCATTGGTGTTCATAAATTATCAGTAGCTTCAATGGGTCTGACTAGYGCAACGGTGTAATGTAACTTTGTTAATTTAACTGAAGTATCTGACCTATATCTACTCCAGAGCCCTCTGCTCAAGAGACTACCCAATCAAATAAAACTGCTTTAAGAGATGGTGTGTGTGTGTTTTAGTCCAAAGAAATTAATGGGATCACCTGGAGCTGAAGTATCTGAAAGGCAATGAAACTATATTTTTCAAGTCCTTATCTCGAATGATAGGTTTATGATTTCACTATCCTGTAGAAGCATCTGAGGCAGCAAAGGCAGGCCTGCCTGACTGAACGCATGAGCTCCTGAGCCAACTTTGCGATGACTGATTGTGGACACAGACAAAGCAGTGATGACAGAAAGCCAATCTCCTAACAATCCATTTGTAGTTGCAGAGCATTGTGCAAATATTTTGGAAAAAAAATGACAAAATCATATTAAGGATAATAAATATGCTTTCATTCCACTTCACAGTTGATAAATTATTAACAGCTTAACTTTTCCACATGATGTGCCTATGCAGGGAAGCTTCACTAGTTTTCAAGACTCTGTAGACTCACTTCCTGGCAGCGACCTCCAGTTGCCATCCCCTGGTACCTGAGAACCATAACTCAACAGGATAACTGTCATGGCAGAGGACTAAAGGACACTTTAAAATATGTCATTAATTAATGAGTCCATGTGTGGCACAGTAAAAGCACTCTGTACAGTGACTGGAGGAAGAATTTATCTTTTTCTTGATGGAGCTTTTGCTCAATGAAGTTACAAGGGAATTAAATATTCAGGCCAACCAGACTCCTGCATAGACCCTAAAGACCGTTATCTATGTCAAATATATAACTTATTAGGCCAGAGGAAATGGCTTACTCATGTGACTGGAATTTTCTGCTAATCTCTTTAATAGCAATTGCCTATTTGAAACAGATAATATTTTTGTTAGCCAGCAAAATTTTAATCATAGTAGAAGATGTTCACAAAACAATAAATATGCTGGAGGTTAGATATTTAAAATCTCTACTTCACTTTTCTTTGGACTTAAAATTCTTCATTTATATTATCAAAAATCACTGCTGCTGATGAATGCAATTATATGATTTTATGTGTAATATTTCAAATTTTATTTGGCCTTTGGAAGAAATTGATTTCACATTCAAAATCAAGCAGTTAGGTCTGATTATGTGGAGAAAGATATCTTGGTGCCTACAATGTGTTAAACAATCTACAGGCAAGTCTCCTAACCGACCTTCTTCAGCAGCCCACCTTTTAAATAAGGCTGTGGACTAGATAGAGCCATAAAGAATATTGCTCGATAGCAGCTTTGGGGAAAAAGGATAACTGCCTGCAATTTATTCTTTTCAACCAGTTGAGAATATAGCTACCCAAAATCAAGTTTAGTAACACCCTATGTTTGAAAAAAATTATATACCTCTTGATAGATATGTGAGATAAGCATGATTTCTAGTCAACAAGGGGACAGTCTCTCATGAAAATGGGCATTTGCCAATGCAGTCAGTGCAGGCAGCATGTCATGTCTATCAATATTTAGGTTACAAAAACATTAAATTAGGATGTATAATTTTCAGAGATGGCAAAGCAGCTACAGGCAGTGCAGCCTTAACCAAAAAAAGGATTATATGTATCACAAAGACATTAGTTGTGTTTAACTTCTGGAAGCAGTATTTCGCCACTTCTTTCTTGTCCCATCATTTCTGCTTGCAAAGACAAGACAATCTCAGGTTCTAAAGTGCATTTATTCATGTGCTTATGGAGATCTGAATATGGAGATGATAGAAAGAAAAATATGGTAATGTAAGTAAATGTGTTGCTTTAAATTGCAACAAACGTATGAAAAGCATTAAACACTAAGTAATTATCACAAATATAATTAATAAATTATTCTCTTTCTTCACATTTTTCATAACCTATAACTTGCAAAACACTATTGGTTAATTATATTATCTGAAAAGTGTGAAAGTTAAAAATCTTTAATCAAGGAAAAAAAGGGGGAAAAAAATGACCAAAAGATTTTGTAGTTTGACCAGCATCAAATATTGAAGGGTCTTTTTCTATGGAGACTAAAAAGAAAAAATAAGTCTAAACTTTATCAATTGCAGCTCCTACTTGAATAAAGAATGCATTAAAACACATATCTCTTTATTTTTTAATTTCTTTTCAGAAACTACTGTTGCTTCCTCTTGTAATATCATGTCTGCCTCTTCAGAAAACCAATTCTATGTGTTTTGAAGAAGACATTTCTTTAGTTAATGAAAACCTATGGCTTCATTAAAAGTATACTACTGGGATGTGAGGATAAATTTCCATTAAATTGCTGTTACCAGTAAAAAAAAAAAAAAGTTGCATTCAGCCTTGATTTTTTGACAATTGGATAACTCATTATGAAGAAGACATCAAATCAGTAGAAAGATTGATATTCTCCGCCACTGAGACTTCCCCTAATTAATGATAATTTATTTTTGTCTAAAATAGATTTGCACGAGTGAAATGAAATCATCAGTTTTCAATGAATAGCTAAATGTAGACTTAAATTACTAGTGAACATAAAGTACCAAAAGTATGAAAAGCCATTCAGAGTAATTAAAACTTTTATTTTTTCTAATGAAAACACATACATAAAAAACCCAGATATGAATAAGATGACAAAAGTGACTATAATTACCTTCCATGACTATGATTAGAATAATGCAATATAAAATTTCAAGCAGATGCCGAAACACTTGTTGGGCTAAAAGATTACAATTGAAATTGTAAACTCACATGTATGGTTGACTTCCATTCATCGTTCTAGACTATGGACCATAATAACGCTTGCTAAAAAAGAGACACTACATGAAAATATAGTCTTTCTTATCGATCCATGCTGGAATTTACACCATCTCAGCACAGAAAAAAATTTGAAAGAGATTTTGGTACAGTATCAATCAAAATAGTTGGAGAAAAGAACTTGTAAATATTTTAATCATTAAAGAAATGCCTTTTAATAGTAGAATGCAGAACTTTGCTGATTATCCTCTCCTTTTCTCTTCCTATGACACATTATAATCGAAGCTTTGGGGGTTTATTAAAAATTTAATGTTCATTATGGGTTACCAGGAAACATTTTGCAGTCTACATTATGTAATACAGATGTTCTGCAGATTTTTTGAAAGTACACGTAAACTGCAAAGTTTCTGGCCATTGAAAGGGGCTGAAATGTTCCTTTTCCCGTCTACATTTCTAAATAGACAAGCTTGCATGCAAGAGTTAGAAATCTCATCTCCAGTTATGCTAGAACTCTCTTCCATGGAAATATTTTGGCTCTTTCATCTCCACATCCTTCACTTGATATAATTGCTTATCCAGTCATGAACCCAAAATATTTTATTTTTTAATGGTCAAAGATGTAAAATAGACTGTAGTCTGAATAATTAAGTGAAAAATACTAGTGCCATACTGTGGAAAAATGGCGGGGGGTAAAATTTGAGGAAATGGAGAAGTTATGTTCACATCCTAACAGAAGCTGTAAAGGTACAGAAATTACAGGGTAAAAGGCAGCTGCTACTCACTGGATGGAATGTGGCTGGCATGCTCAAAACCTACTCCACAATGATTCCCCATACACATAATCTGCAACCATAATGCCTGCTAAGGGGGAGGAAACAGAAGGTGAAGCGGAGTGGAGACCCTGTGGCCAGGCTCTGTTGAAATCCTTGCAGAGAGGGGAACTTGACGTTACTTTGCAGCTGATAGCACCTGTCAGTCAGGGGAGAGAGAGGAGATGTCCTGCTGCTGAGCCAGCAGCTGCTGCGAAATTGGTCTCCTTGCATCAGCTTTGTTCACTGTAGCCCAACTGTAAAATCAGCACACACATCCATCCCAGAGTAACCTCCTCCCAAGGTACAACCACCCCTCACTGAGCATGCACTCTATGATTTACTGCCTATACCTTTAAGAGCAAAGTGAGAGAATTTCACACCAATCAGTAACAGTGGTACATATAACTACTATTCAAGCTTCACCTAAACATTAAGAATTAGTATAAAAGTCAGTTGAGCATGGGGGAATGTTAGGGAAGGCTCCATTTTAACAACTAGGATCAGTCAATGGGTTAAACCTGTCTTCTCCCCCATAGGGACGCCTGTTGGGTAAGAACCCCACTCTCTGCACACTGAATACTTTTATTAGGGATTAGAGAGTGTCTATGTGTTGCCTTGAATATGTTTTAGCTGTCAGATACTATCAGTGGCAATCCTAAAAACCTTAACCTGTCACAATTTTATATTAATGAGTGTTTTTCTGTAAACTGTGTGAGTCCTTTAAGGGCACTGGAAGCCACTGGATTTGGTAGCATACTGGAATAAAGTGGAAGACCCTTTGAAGGCTCGTAAGGTGGAAAGACCCATTGAGGGGTCTCCCTTATGCTGTTGGTGTGTGTCCCTGAATGTCAGTGGAAGTGCCCTCTGTTCACTGCTCTGTGAAGAGTCCCCATAATGAGATGTTGACAGATTGGCTGGGCACAAGGGTCCTGGATTTCCTGGGATGCTGGCAGGCAAATCAAACCCCTTTTCACATAACACATACATTTTCTTTCTGGTGTAAACCATACCAAGAACAAAAAGTCTTTAAAATAACTTTAGCCTCAGCGTAATGAGTCAATTACGTATGTATGACCTTTACAAAGAAATTGTGATCGTTACTAAAATTTCAGTACATCAGTTCTCAGTCTCCTACATAAGACAGATGTATTAATTTTAAATAATTGTCCTTTTTTAATGATGAAACCAATATTAGCTTAACATCAAAATCTAAAAAATATAAACTTCCTGAAGGTCAAAATAAGAAAAGATAATGTGAAAAAGTTATCCCAGATAATTTTTCCTATGAAAATACACCTGAAACTAGCTCTTAGAATTAATAATAATATTTTAAAGCCAGTGTGGTGTTTTGTGTTATTTTAGTCCTATGTTGGAATTCTTACTTAGACTAAACAGATAATAAATTAGGAATAAAATAGTTTTCATTTTGTCAATAATAGAGGCAAAACAATCCAGTTTAGACATTTTTTTTCTTTGTTAGACATATTAAAAATTATTTAGTATGACTATTGGGGAAAAAGAAGCTGAAAAAAAAAAAGCCAGACAACAGAGAATTTGTGTGTCAACAAATATTTTGTATGCCTACACAGAATAAATACCGTGCACGGCAAATTAGTAGGCCAAAGGAGATGTTGCAATTTCAAAGGGAGAACAAAGAATCAGATTAGCACCCGGAGACYTGCTGATTGTTTCTAATGAAGTTACATCTTCACAGGTTGCAGTCAGGGGATGGTAGGTCTGGGGATAAGTTTACAGTATTTGCCTGACAGTTATCTATTTTCTTTAGTTGCTTTAATTCTAGTGGTAAAATAAACAATATTTGTACCTGTTCAATAATTGTATCCAGAGCTGTTCACCAGCTTCTTGAGGGAAGTAATGCAGGTATTTGATCTAGCCAATATCTATTAAAAAGCTCTGATTACAGAGCAAGTTGACTCAGAACTCAGCCTAAGAACTAGAAAATACAAATTCTATATATTAATAAGAAAAAGAGAAGTACTGACCTGAGAAAGAGCAGTAATAACCCAGAAAGACCAGTGCCTCCTTCCTGGTCAGGTATGAACCTCTACTTCTGTGGTACTGGGCTTGCTGGAGTTGAAGACAATCCAAAGTTTTCTACATTTTACAGGATTTCTCTGATTAAATTACAGAGTAATGACACATATTCTGAGATATATCTCAGGTATTGGAACAGCTTTTGCTCAATAATTTGTTAAATTAGAATTTTGTTTACTAACTAGCTCTTCACTTTCTGCTATCAGCAGCAGAACTCATATGAGGGTCAGTGACTGTAGGCTGCAGATTACAGGGAATATCAATGGACTTGGAGTAGTTAAAGTGGCGGATAAGCAGAGTTAAAATAAACATCCAAATAAAACCCACTATTCCATCACCAACACAGGAAGTAAAATAGGAAACAAAACTCCCACRCTTCATAAAGCTCCACATTTGACCCGTTGCAATTTTACTGTTCATTTCTCTGATACCATCAGATGGAGAACATAAGTAAAGTTTGGCAGAAGTTCAAGAGGCCTGGAAGTTAAATTTGTAAAGGCTCTGTAAATTTCTTTGAATACACTACAAGGAATGATTACACATAATTCAAAATCGTAATTGAAGGGATAATAGAATCTTCTCACCTACAGGATGTTCTTCAGCTGTGCACAGGCTGCATGCATGTTCCAATGTAGTGAATTATTTTAATTGCTTTTRACAAATTAAGATGCATTCTTTCATCGAGTCAGTTAGCTACAGCAGATTGGCTGAACGTGACAGACGACATGATAATGATAACTAAGAAATTAGGCATATGAGAAAGGTTCTTTAAAACATATCCTGTAACTACTTTGTGTCACTGCAGCCTTTCTTGTCAACGCGAGCTTTATTAATCAACACAGACACAGAGAAACATCATTAAAAATTGAAGAATGTGGAAGCTACCTGTTCCTTCAGAGCTCTGTAGGTCTGTTAAAAGGTAAAGAAAGAATCAAACCTGTATTTTCCATTTTAAATAAGAGCAGATATGTTGTATTTCAACAGTTAATTATGGATAGGAGTCATCTTCCTGGAATCTCAACAGTCTGTTTGCTTACTGCTTCTTCCTTGTTCTACCTAAAATTTGTCTGGAAATGCTAACTGAAATCTAGAGGCATTCTGAAATTCTTGCATGTCAAAGCATTCTCTGTTCTTGTTACAAGCTGACAAGAGGAATTTTGGATTCGTTGATCCATGGGGTTCTTTCAGACAAGATGGGGTAAAGTCATAAAAGGAGAGGAAAGGACATGGATTCTGTACAAGCTGCTTAACATTACAAGGCAGAACAGAAAGAATAGGACTATCTGACCTTCCACTGCTCGTTGTGTCCTCATCTCTGCTGATACATATTTAAATATTTTTTATATATGTAATATTTTGTCGTGGTTTAACCCTAGTCAGGAGCCAAGCCACAGCAGCCACTCCCTCACTCCCCCACCAGTGGGATCAGGGAGAGAAGGAGAATGATAAAAGCTGGAAAACTCATGGGTTTGAGACAACGACAGTTTAATAGGGAAAGAAAGTCCACGCACACAAGCAAAGCAAAACAGGGGATTAATTCACTGCTTCCCATTGTCAGGCAGGTGTCCAGCCACCTCCAGGAGAGGACGGCCCCATTATGCTCAATGGCTACTTCACTCCAAACATCCCTCCCTTCCTCCTTCTTCCCTAGCCTTTATATACTGAGTATGATGTCATATGGTCTGGAATGTCCCTTTGGTCAGTTTGGGTCACCTATTCCAGCTGTCTCTCTTCCCAATCTCTCATGCACCCCTAACTTCCTCACCAACATGGCTGTATGAAAAGCAGAAAAGGCCTTGGCTCTGTGTAAGCCCTGCTCAGCAATAACAAAAACGTCTCCATAGTATCCACCCTGTGTTCAGCAAAAATCCAAAACATAGCTCAACACTAGACACCACAAAGCAAACCAACTCCAATCCAGCCAAATCTACCACCTTTATACACATATTTTTTCTCTCTAGCAACAGGAAGTTATTAGAGTAGGACCATTATTTTAGTATGACTTTTAAGTTCAAGTGAATTAGTTTTTTGAACAGAACGATGAATGAATCAAATGTTCTCTAATTTTGTGTGTAGGAAAACATGAGTTTAATTTAAGAGACAAAATAATTTCTATGGTTAATATGTGAAAGCTGATGCTGAAACAATTATGCCACTTTTTGTTAATAAGAAACCTAACCACAGGAAGAGCATACCAAAGGTAGTGAATTTCCCTTCTAGTCAGTTAGGAGAGAAGACTGTGTGAGAAAGAGGTAAAATGTTAAATCCCACAGCTTGCTTGGCTGCAACAAAATCAGAATGCAGAGCATAATCATTTAGCAGGCCAAATTACAAGCAGGCCTGAATGGTTATGGACCAGACAGAGGAGTCTTGTTAAATCTTTTCAGGGCACTGAGGTAGGTGACACAGCACTCATGGACTGCTTAACCACAACAAAACCTCTTAGTGTTAACATTAAATCACTTGYGGTGTGTTTCATGGGAAGGCTGCGAACAGTCCTGCTGCTCAGCGACTTGGAATGCTAATAGATTCTTGGGAACTGATTTCCAGTGCAGGCCTGCTACCAGCCTGCTGAAAAGTTGGTCTGAAATTTAGTTGCTGCACAGCTGTAGAAGGGTGAATATACTGGGGTGGATGTGTAATATTTACCACATAACAAATCAATGTGCTGAGTCACAGAAACTTGCTATAAATCACATCTATCAGGCACTTCTTCTCTAATTGTCTTTGCCCTGTAATTTCTTTCCACAATCTGTTCAATCATGAAATACCAGGCTGGAAGGAAACTCCAGGATCATCTGGTCTAACCTTTCTTGGAAAAAGCATGATCTAGAAAAGCTGGCCTAGAACCTTGTTCAGCTTACGTTGCTTACGCTCTTTTGTAAATTTTGGTGAGTAAATCTCATGGATAAACGGTTTACAAAGAAGCAAATTTTCTTCAATTATTGTGGGATGTAGTGAACTATGGTGTAAACAATGTGTATGTTTTGATTCATGTTTGAATGACTTGAAAAAATTATCTATGTCTTGGAAATAATCCAGCCATCTTTGTCATATTCTAAAAAATCCGAGGGATGGTTTTTGTTAGTACCTTTACTCAAACCCACCATATTTTCACTTTGTATTTCTCTCTTACATTTCTAGTCAAGTAACAGTCTCAAAGTCCAATTGGTCTAAGCTACCCACAGTGAGAAAAGAACATGGGCCATGAGTTTCCCCATACAGAGAGAAGAACAAACGGCCAGCAATGTATTCAGGCTAGGAATAAATCCAGAACCCTTCTGCCTGGCCAAGTGCTTCCACCCCAGAGCGATGAGGAGATCAAGATGGTCAAGCTTTCTCAGGAATCCAGTTGTGGGAGTGGTAAAAACTTTTGCTACTCTCATTGCTAGCCAAAATCTGGTGTCAATCCTCTTCTTTGATCCTGCTGCTGATTGATAATAATTTTCTTCTGTAGAGAGCAAAAAAAAAACCCAAACCGTAAAAAGTAGGATTTTTTTTCCTATTCTGGATCATTTTATTAAATCTATATTAAAGACTAACCAAAGACTATTTAGAAGGCTGTAGAACCCAGATTGCAGTTCTGGTGTGCTAGGCATTTTGTTAGTACTAGTGATAAACAATTAACAACACAAGTGTTTTAATCAACAAAAAGAAAACAGATGCCACAGGAATGATAGGATTCTCAGTGAGAAGTGACTTCCACAAAATCACTCAGTCAGTTTGCTGTTGCATCCAATCATAAATACAAGGAAAACCAGGAGCAGAAGGCACCTTCCTGAATTTCCAGACAACATATTATGCCAGACTTTCTCTCAGCATCAAAATTTCTTATAATGAGCAAGACAGTGTTTCTCAACTGAAATTTTATCTTGTTTCTTTTAAGTCAGCAGTAAAATTTTCATTCACTTAAGCAATGCAAATATCAGGCTTGATTTTCCTAATTAAATTGGTTATAAGCTCCAGAGTAGCACAATCTGACCTTCATGTGTAAAAATGAATGTATATGGACTTTCAGCAGATAAATTAATTGGAAAAATGATTAAGAGGAAAAATGGAATTAGCATACTTACATCACCCCTGCATTATGCTAATACTAATATTACGGCAGCAGTAGAAAGCTTACCTATTGTACTTACATCACCCCTGCATTATGCTAGTACTTTTTGCTACAGCAACATCAATCTGATGAGGCATTAACATGCTCTATCTCTGAAGTGATGTACAGTAGCACCGATGATATGTTAGTTTAAATCCTTGCCAAAATGATACTGTTGAAATGCTGCTATATTCGTGATTTGATATAATATATTGCTGAGGAAACACCACGCTGATTACACGCCAGTGTAATAGATCATTATTTTCCTGTCACTGTGAGGATACTGTAACATAATCCATGGAAAAGGAAGGAAGAAAATCTGACTGAGAGAATCTCTTAAAGAAGAAGGACTTCTCTAAGTAGTCATTAAAATGATGTCTTCTTATTTAGCCACAGATCATTTAAGAAAAGCAGAAACATAATTTTGCTGTAATCAAAGATAGAGAGATATGAGTATAGGTTTCCTAAATTCTTTCTGCAAGTGAAACAATAAGAAATTAGAGGAATTGTGCTGATTTACATTTTTATTGGTCTACAAAGCAAACTGAAAGGAAAATGAAAAGCACATCAGCTTTTAATGTACTTGATATGTAGAAAGGGAAGTAGTTAAAGACTGACCCCCAAAGGCACCTAACACTTTAGCTCTTTGGACAATACAAAGCACATGTCTTTTAGATGTCTTTCTTGTGCAGGTGGACAGCTAAGGGCTGTCAAGAGACATTTCTCCTTGCCCCTTAACCCAGTAAAACTCAAATAATTTCTCTCTCCCTGAGTTCTCAATAAAGAAAAACAGCAATATGTTGTGATTCTTCAGATGCATACGTAAGCATGTGGGAGGAGGATTAACAAAGGTCTCTGACTCTGTTTGGAGTGAGAGGTTTGGAGACACTTTGARTTACTCCAGGGGATGCTGACCCAAGAAAACCCTAAAGCTTTGGTGTTTCCCTTTCCTGCCAGGAGTCCAAGTGCATATTCTTTGACAAGGAAAGTCTAGAGACCTGAATGACCTTTCTTGAGATGATATCCACAGAAGTTTCCAATTCAGGAAAGTAAAATTCCCTGGAGCTTCAAACCTTGGGCGTTCTGAAATTCCTGGCTTCCCACATCTGTTTTTTTATAAGCAATTATCTGTCATGAATCACTTTTGTAATACCTTTTTGCAATACTTTTACTATCTCTGCCTATCAAAAAAGGTTAAGAAATAAAAAATCCTCTTTTCAGATGTCCCTTCCCCAGATGAGCTCTCTGTGCATGTTCAACGTGCAAAAATCATTAAAAAGTGTATGACATACTGCTGACACAGTCATCCCTAGTGGACTCTGCCTTAAAATTCAGTGTGCTTGCTTCTATCCTGTTGTAAGGGTCAGTAGCAAAATAATAAGAAGAAAATGAAAGGGAGGTGTGATTGCATTTGCTGGTACAGCTCATCAGGAACTAGTCACAACCTCAAGAGCTGCTCAAGCTCTGGGAGGCCACAAGGTCGGACTTCATGGCAAGCTGAACTATTCAAAGCAAGTGGCTTACATTCCCCATTTTTTTATACTTCTTTTTTAAAAAAATTAAATCCAAATATGAGTCACTCTGTAGAACAAAGAGTTTGAGGAGAAGAGAGGCTTTTTTCTCTTTCCAGGACTATCCCTCTCTTAGTATGTTTGGGTTTCTGCTCCCTGCAACGGTTTTCAGTAGTCTTATGCCTTTACTGAAGCCTTTCTTTTATAGCAATATGTCACTGTAGAGAATTTAATTTAAAAATATCATGAGAGTCTAAAGCTTCCATTCCTACTGCTACGGTCACTGCTTTAGTGACCCTTGACCCCAGTTAAAGCTATTTTAGACTTTCTTGTTCACTTGTAGTCAGAATGGATGTTAAGAGAGAAGAGCATTGTTTGTGATACCTTTTAACTTCTTTCTTAAATGCCTGTTTTTCAGTCAGACTAAGAAGTATCTTTCTCTTCCGTGGGGAAGTTTAGGTGGTTGTCTCTCAGAGTAATTGTGGAACTTATAGGAAGTGACACCAGAGATTCAGGATGTGGGGTTATTTCTATTTAGCAAGTAATCATCAATCACCTTCTGCTGTGCTGCTGGAAGTGACATATTCTGTATGAGATGGGAAATTAATGTCTTCATCATTTTGGTATTGAACATTTCCAGGAACATTCACAAAATTAACAACGTTAGTCCCTAGTTACTGCCCAGATTTGGGGTAGATAATTATGGCTTTCTAATACAAAATTCATTCTTATGTTTCGTCTACATACTTTTACTTGCTGATCTGCTTAGTGCTGCTGTAGTTGACTGAGTGGTTATTGTGTTCCCCTGCAGAAATGACCACCTGACAGCAGTACCAAATTGATATTTAATGTAATTCCACAGAGGTTTTACTTATATTCTTTCATCTTTAACACTTCTGAGACTTGCCTAAGATAATCTAAAATATAGAATTCAGCCTAAAGATCATTTTAAAACTTGAGAGTATTTTGCTTGGCTCTTACATTTCTACAGTACAGCTCCAATATATTTCCCTGTTTATCTAGAGAACATTAAAACCAATCAAAAATATCCTTTAGAAAAAATGTAAATAATTGGCACAAATAAAATTTGCCACTTGCTAGGTTCTTCAGGAATGGCTATTAAGAATTGTCTGACAAATATGTTATTGTTTAAATCTGTACATATTCCTGAAACAGGGCTTCTGCTGTTTGAGAAAAAGAATAAGGAAGAAGCAGGGGGTTCATACACTTAGTATCTCCTGCCTAATATGCTGTTGCTGTCACATATTTGACTGCTGGAGTTAGTGGTACACACGTCAGTGGGGGATCCCAACCCAAAGTCGTGGGTTTATTTGATCTCTCCACGATTTCTGCTGCTCACGCAGGATGCAGTGACTAGATTAAAGCTTCACAAAAAAGTGTGCTGTGGATTAGCTATAAATATAACACTGTTGTTAGTTATGTATAACTTTCTTTACAACAAAACTGAGCAGACACCTTGGCAGGCTAGCAACAGTGCATTAGGTTGCTACACCGAAGATCCATGTGTCATGTGTTCCTTACTAAAACAAAGCTATTAATTTCTTCTAACACCGAACAAGGAATTTATTAGTGGAAAATAATTACTTTAAAACTTTTCTCCCTGTGGACAGTCTCTCTCTCACACATTCACCGTGGAGTTTTTCCCTGGAGCCATCAATACCTTGGTCTGCTTTCCCACCATAATTCTGAGGAGATAGCGGACGTGTCTTCACACCTCCTTCAAAACTGGGTGTGACACTAAGCTTCTCTGCACACAGTCTGTAGAAGTTCACTTTACAACAAGAAGGCAAACAAGAAAATGATGACAGTTAAGTTCAACCACAAATCTTTCAGATAGATGAGAGCTGTCCAAAAAGCATGCCCTGACTGAAGAAAAAAAAAAAGTGAGATGTCTTGCATTATGTAAGAACTGTTCAAGGTTTGTCTGGCCATATATTCGCTCTTTACCAGCTGCTGACAGTGATTGCCTATGGAAGAATTTAAGACCAAGGGAAGTATATAGTGATACTTACCAAGCATGTTCTCTATAACTTGAGAGTCTATGGATTAGCTTTACATTTTTGTGATTCAGACTCAGGAACGTTTCAATGAAATCTTCCTAGCCCTGAAGGGAAAAGGGAGCATGTTTCTAATGAATTCTTATTGGCGGGGGGGGAGAGAAAAAAAAAGAAAAATACCCCCAAAATATGCCAATCTGCCCCCCAAAAACTCCAGCTCCAGCCAACAAAACCAACCACCACCCAACAACCAAACATCCAAGATTACATAATAGGAAGAAAAGATATCAGGGTCAGAGTAAGTCTAAATATCATCACTTTTTAATAAAATAGCAAAGGAGTGGGGGAAGGCATATTCTGCATCCAGATACTTCTGAATCCTTCACAGATTCCATTTTTATGGAAGAGTTCTTGCTACCTACAGCACCATTTTCCACAGTATAGGAAACAGCAAACAACGTTTGATCCTTTGCTACTTCCCTAACCCAACAGGCAGAAATAAGGAGTTGCAACAACTGAATGAACTGAAACAGCATACTACAAGAAAACCATGAAGCACTGATTTAGTTCTGTAAAAAAAGATATTTCTTTCAGTTGTAATGAACTTAATGATAGTTATTTTACTCTTCAGTCATTTTCTCCATGAATGGAATATGATTCAAACTTTGGAGTCTTAGTGAAAGAAGCAGTATTTTTAAATTGCCAATGGATGTGACCTACCTTTTTTTTCCTGAAGCTGGATTTCTGAAGCAGGAATCTACAGGAAGCATGTTGTCCAAAGCAATATTCTGCTGTTTATGAAAGGGAAGAGCCAAACCTAAATGCTTTCTTCAAGAAAACAAACAAAATTATACCCACAATGAGCAGATACCTAATATGTTTGGGTTTATGCAATGATTTTCTTGCCAAGTTTAGTTCCTTCAGGAGACAACAAAATGATTGCTGCACACCAGCTTCCTAATGCTACTCAAACACAAGTGCAGCACACTACGATACAAACTATTTTGCAAATATTTGAAGTATATCTAATAATTAAAAAATCCTAATTAATCAAGGAGAAGGTTTTTGGATCAAACTGAATGTAATTTAGAAGTTATTTTTGATATATATTTCCTGTTCTAGTGCTTTAAAAATAATTTTTTTATTGTATTCAAATCAATATATGCAAATGCTTGCTTTAATTAAAGTAGCACTAYGTCTGTTTTCTTAGATTTTGGTGATGGTTGCTGCTTTGAATCTGCCTTTCCATACAGAGCACCAAGGGCATTTCAAGTTTATGGGATGAACAGGCACTACAGGCTGATTTCAATACATCGTTTTTACCCTTGTGAGGGAAGACATTACTTAAATTAAATGATGCTGACTGTCAATAACATGCCACGGACCTTACATTTGTGTCAATGAATAATAATGTTTGGTGCAGGGTGGATAATCTTCAGCATTGTTTCTAGTTACTGCAATTATTACCTAAGAAAAAAGAATAGTCAAGTTCCGCTCAATCAAATTTTATGGCTATCCTCGCTTGCCCTGTGGCTGCTGTTCTGCCTCGAAAAGTGTCGGGGTACTCCAAGCAGACCTTCCGATAGTTTGGTGAGCAGGGACATCTAGCGGCACAAGCATTACAAACCTAACAGCAGGATGATTTTTCCAGYGGCTGTGACTCCTTCGGGAGACCCAGGGAGGGGGGACCAAGCAAAGTCATGTGAATTCTTCCCGCTTTCAGGGTCTATAAGGGAGAACAGGAGCCACTTTTACTGTTAGCTGCAGATCCCATTTCACCAAACTCTTGTTAAGAAAGTAACACGGCAGAACCTTGCTAACATTTAAATCTGTCATGTTGCTCTGGTTTCTTGTATCAGTGAACAAGTCAACACATGGCACTGCTGAGACTGCAACCCAGGGGTGGTACTGTTTATTCTAGTGACAAGTTTCTGCTTTTTGTTATTTTATGTCCTTTTCTACACAGGGTCTTATCACCAAAATAACTGAACAACTTCCCTGAATTAATGTTAAAATATGACTAACATTTGTCATGTGTTGTTTGTTCTTTTTTTTTTTTCTTTTGGAGAGAAACACGGACTGTGAAACGACTTCCAAGTAGATAAAGTGTTTTTATGAGTCTGTTTGAGTATATGCATAACTAAACCATGGCACTACATGGAGCATAAAGTGGTGATACATTTATCCTTAGTTTGTGAAGGTAGAAACAGGTGAGGATGCGCTCCTTTGAACCAGACTTTGAAGATAATTCTGTCTCTCTCAAAGGCGGTACTTGATTTTATTGTAGATAATTCTGTTATGCTGAAAGAACAGAATTGTCATTTGTGGACATCAAAGGCTGCACATTTTCTACGTCTGATTGTAGCTTACTGCAAATAAACCTCACTGACATAAGGTGTCTCTCTGACTTCAGTCGTAACCTGGTTTTAAGTGAATATGGAACATATCCTGGGGCATAAAATTATGCTAAGCCTTTTCACTGTAGGGAATAGTAGGAACAAAAAGGAAAAAATAGACATAATATATATTCATGTGAGCATATCCAATATTTGGAATGATTTGAAAAAAAAATGTTCAGCAATAAAATATTTATTATAAGCACACAGAGAGAGTGAGAAAGAGAGAGAACACATAATTGTGCTATGACCAGCTTCTTTATGTGCACCAAATAATTTAGGCTACATCAAAAGATAAGCAGATACTGCTAAACATATGATTTTGAAAGCCTATTTATATTCTTAACATACTTTCTTTTTGCCATGCAAAATTTTCTGTTATCATAAAAGTTTTGCCATGTTAGAATATAAAATTATAGGAAACAAAAGGAATGAAAAAGGGCATAACCAATTGCACAATCTGATTTATTATAAATGTATTAAGATTATTTTACCGAATTGAGAAAACCAGGAAACTAAAATAGTATATTTTTCTAACTTAATAAACCTTCTTTTTCTTGAAAAAGAAAAAAAAATAGAGAGCAAATCATAGGTTACTGCTTCCCTTCTTTTTTTTTTTTCAATTTTCCAACTGCAAGAAATACAATCACTATTGTCCAATAAAGGGCCATTTTCATATTATACAGTAAAAGGTTTCCAATCAAATTATTTCTGTCACCTCTGATTGTCACATTTTCAAAATATTGATGATATCCAGGAAAATGCATCAGAAATTATCTTTAAAATTTGAATCTGAAAGCCAGTCATTGAAAAAGCTACAATTCACAAAAATCCGTAACAACTTCAATTTCCAATTTTTCACTTTTTATGTAATGTTCCTACTATTTCCTTCTTGGCTGTGGTTGTGCAAAAAAATAATCTTCTGATTTTAATATAATATTGTATGTTCCAGAGCTCCATCTTTCATATTAAAGAGACATCTTTCTCCTTGACAACTCATGACATAGCTGGCATCAACAAGCAAATAATTTATTCAGATGCAGAAGAAATCTCTGACAGCTGATTATACTGTCATATTTTCCCCTGTAACTCAACTTATCAAAACATTAGCCAGCACTCTAGTGAATCACCAAGGCAAATATTCACCAGATGTAGTATCTGCCATGAACTAATTTTGGATAACAAGCTAGAAAATACTTTGGGGGAATTGGGGAGGATTGTGAAAGACTGCTGTTTCATACATATCATGAATAGTCTATAGAACTTGCATCTAATTTTTTAGAACTATCTGAAAAAAGTGGATAATGACCAAGAACTACAAATGAATATGACATGAATATGGAATGTTATGATATGAGATGCATTTGAAGTCCAAATGACTATGATCAAGAACTGTACCTCAGCTAGTTTAGTAAATTATCTAATTACATTCATTTAGTCTTCTACACATATGCAATTGAGCAGACAGCTCAAACTGGTAATGTGTAAAACAGATTCTCTTCTGGTGCTTGGAGCTGAGAATTACCATTGACAAGCATTACTGGAGATAGAGAATAATACAAAACACCGAAAACTTGATTTTTGTTTCGATAACATTTGTACTTGTGCAGTCATGCAAAGATTTAACAGTGATTTGCAAAACGGTGTGATTGAATAACTGAGATCRTATGCAACACTCAGACAGGTGTTGGGTGAACCTTAACTCTGTCATGGGAAAACTAGTAAGTTGTAACCAGGAGTTCTTCCTCCATATTTGAGAGAGGAAAAGCAGTGATTCATTCTAGCTGTTCTATCATGTACAAATACGAGATCACTGGGGCCCTGAGGGCAACAACTTCTGCAGTGTCCATCGTATCCCTTTCATCTCCCTTCCCTTCCTGGGACTGGGGAGAGAAGTCAGGGTCCCTTCTGCAGCCAGGTGGCAGTGACCTTGGATAAGGTCTGGAATCGGTTTCCATGGTTCTCCTCCCATGAGGGCTGTGCTGGAGCTCAGTCCCTTAGCCCTGGCCCTTGCCTGGACAGTGGTGTAGGGATACCTGTGACCTGACTCCYCTTTATGACCTTTGCCTTCCCAACTCGCCCTCAGACATCCCGTGGATGGTCATCCCTGGGGCAACTCTGGCTGGACCTGCTCTGCTACTCTTGAAAAGGACTGCAGGACTATATTCCATGTCAGGACTCTGCAGCACCCCATGTAAGGTGCATAAATGTGTACATCCCTGTAAGAGAATGAAGGAAGGTGACACAGGAGTACTGCTTATAGCACTACTCTTTGCCTCTGCTGAACAGATCTGAGCCACTGGGGGGAACTGTGGCAGTTTCTATCAGCAGCTTCTGGGGAAAGTGAAAAATTGGTTGTTTCTCCTGTCTCTGCAGAAGCCCATGGGTAAATGTCTAAACAGTCATAAATGGAGAAATTATGAATGGAAATTTTCAAAAGTTAAAAAAAATCCTGTTTTGAATTTTGCTACAAGTTTTTTCCCTATTAAGGAACAATAATTTAACATTATTTCCTTCCCATGGAGCAAATTTCTACACAGCTTTACTCTTTACCTAATCCTTATTAAAAAAAAACCAAAACCACAAAAAAAGCCTCAACCAAACCACCAAACAACAAGTAAGCAATTAAGAGTCTTTACCCAGCTTACTTCAGTAAGAGCTACCTGCTCTTGTCTAGGGGTCAAAAATCAACTTTTAAAACTAATCCCATTGCTTAATGAAGTCCATATAACTGTTGGATGAGTCAAACAACAGACAAGTACACTGTAATGTATTCATGATACTCTTCTGAAATTCAAGCCCAGGCCTCTAAACAAGGTTGCCATAGCTCTTTGCTGTTTAATTAAATGAACCATAGCTCTTTCTTCAGTGTGAAGTATGAATAATGAGTATTTATTTCCTAAAATCATCAGTTATGTAAAATAACTTAAGGGTGTGGATGTTGTGGGGGAAGGGTACCCCAAGACACTCAGCACTGGCCAGTTTTACCCTGACTGAAGCTAGTGAGAATTTTCCAGAGTTTAACAACAGCATCAGTAGGCTAATATCACTTCCTTTAAAAAATCTTATCCTTAATACTTCTAAGCAGCTTTGAAAGCCCGAAGTGAAAAAACCCTTTGGAAGTACAAAATCACTGTATTATCRTTATATTGAGACTGGTTTCCTTTTTTAAAAAAACTGTTTAAAAAAACCCTGTTTTCAGTGAATTGAAAGAGTTAGGGCTTCCTGAGAAGAATGGTGTAGGTAAAGTTTAATTTAGAAGTCATAGGTTAATATATCTGGTTTTAGAGAAAATGGGTTTACACACATCATTCTTTATTTTGCATCCAGAAAAGAAACTTGTAATCTGATATAATTTTCTGAATATAAATAGTGCTCTTTTTTTCCTAACCAAGTAATTCATTTACATCAGCAAGAACAATTTTTTTTTTCTATGAGAATCTCAAGAGTGGCACAAAAAAATTAGAATAAATGTCGTGCTGTAATTTCAGAGGTGATCAAAAAGTTAATGTTAATACATAATGTTCAAAACACCATTTGGATTTCTGAATAACGTCTGAAGAAAGCACAAGGAAATACTTCTTTCATCTGTAATGAGCCTTAGAGAAAGTATTTTAAAAAATCTAGGAAGATGGTCGAAGTTCAAAAGAAATTAAACCCTGAGTTTTGAGATACTGCAGGTTAATATGATTGAATAATAAAACTCTTTCAAATATCAGACAATTATTAATCTAAGGTGCATTTTCTTGGGTTTTTTCCAAGTCTTAACTATTGTCCGTAACACTATTTCCGAGCTAAATTCAAATCTGCTCTTAAATTTGTGTTTGCTAATATGATAGCCAGTAACCTTAGGGATGGTTGGGAAGGAGAAAACTGCACAACTCCAGGCCTGCTCCCTTTCAGGTGAAAGGGAACTRTTTTAGACAGCTGGTGGGTGTAATTCTCTCCTAAAACACTTTCATTTGGGCATCCTTAGCTGCACTCAAACACTGTAAGCAGTATTTATACACAATTTATGTGAACACAGAATTTAATGCAGAACTAACAAACATAACAGATAGCTCAGACTAGCATGCCACAAAGTTAAACATRAGTATGTTCAGTGCTTTTACTGCAGGCACCTAGTGAGAGTCACTGCAGGCCAAACAGGTCATGAAGATACACGTGTCTGTAGTTCCATAGTGTAGACAGATCATCAGCGTTCCTGAGTTGCTGTCTTCCATCTCCAACTTCTACTCAGGATTTAATTAGCAGCAGCAGCARCAACCTCTCTGAAGTTATCTGTAATTTCCTACCCCTCCTCTTCTTCCTTAGTAGCAGGAATGAGAGTCGTCTTTTTGCTTCCATGGAAATTTTAGAAGACACTAGAGGTTATTTAAAATATGTTTGTCTCCTTGCAGCCATCTTCTGCCACCTGCAGCTATTCAAACTCGTACACTTTACTTTCCAGTATTCCCCACTCTCAACACACTGGAAGTCAGCTGATCTTCCTCCCACCCACAGACATCTCTTGTGGACTGCATTTTCCCTATGTAATTGATCAACTTTTGTGAGGCCCAAACACARAACATAAAAAAGGAGCAATAAGGACTTGTGAATATATTTGCAAGTTACAAATACTGATCGGAAGTAAGTAAACAAGATGTCATTGTGTTGCCAAGATTTTTGTTCTCAGTCAGAGGGAAAGTTAGGTGTGATCGCATCCAGCCACTCAGTGACACAAAATCTAATATTTATTTACTAAGTAGGATGGGTATAAGAGGTAGATAGCAATTCCTATTCTGTCTCATACATGAACACACATACAGTCTGCACACATCAGACAAGGCCTCCAATACAGCTGTGATGAGCACCATGGTGTCAAGGAAACAGGACATATGTTCCACCTGGCTGAGATGTGCAAGGCCTGGATGGCAAAGTGAGTTCAGCCTTTGGCAGTGATGAACATATCCATGTGCTTTCCCCAAGAGGAGCTACTGTCTTCACTATTTATAGCTTTCTAACAAAAAATTCTGTTTAAGCCACCAGAGGCATAACCCAAGGCCAAATTCTTGACGTTCTCATGTCCTAAGTGTCACAACCCATCAGTAAAGGGTGTGATGTTTGTTATGAATTCTCATCAGGCTGAAAAAAGACACCGGACGTGTCAGGGAGATCTTATATTTTATTGTACAGTTGCCTTAACTCTGGCAACCAGTCCACTTTTTATGCTCAAGAGGTATTAGCTAACAAGCCCTTAAATTCTTACAACACACTTCCACAAAAATGGTGGCTGAAAAGCCCTTAATTTTTTGCACTGTACTTCTATAAGTTCTCAGCTCCCACGACAAACTCCTCAAAGGGGCTGGCTAACAAGCCACAACACACCATTTCTTGAATGTGTTGGATAACAAGCCACAGCACACTTCCACATTCTCCCCACTCCCACAGAAGACTTCAGTAGGGAGCATGGGGTGGAATATGATGGCTGTGCTTTGCCCAKGCAAAGCAAGGAGGGAGAGAAATAAAGACTGAAGAGAGAGAGMGAGAACATASAATATCACCAGTCCTTAGATCCCACATTGATCCTGCTTGCCACCTGGAAGGTCCAGAGCTGGGCTTGTGACACAAAGAAAGTGAAAGAGAATGAAAGGAAAAAGAGAGCAAGGAGGCCCAACCCACTTCCCTTTGTAGTTAACCTGGTGCCTGCCTCTTATGTAAACCAGAATTTTTGTGCTGTTTTGTTCATGCATGCACAGCCAGCTATTTGAGCCCTCCTCCAGGGAGTGAGTCAAGGCAGAGGACTGAGAATGAGCCTCAAGGTGGAGGCTCAGAAGAGTGTTGCCCCACTTTCACAGAACCCTCTCTTCCAATYCCATCTTTCTTGTCGTAACAGTCAGAACGCACGAGACAAAATACAAAGTCCTGTACWCTAAGTCAATTACCTGTTGAAAACTAAATCGCTATCGTCTTCTGGGCCCCTGCCCTACAAATATTACATGGATGAAAAGCTGTTAGCAGTTACATTTTTTTTTCTAAACCATTAGAGAAAGGTGGATATAGTCCACCTCTTTAGGGTAAGTCTTTTCCATCATCATCATCTGTACTTTGGTAGTGATCCCAGCCCAATAATTTAACATGATAGAGCTGGGCAGATGTAGCCAAGATCTTATTTAAATGATGCTTTCTTATAGGCTTCACCCTATCACATTTGTCCTCTAATTAATATCATCTCCATTTAACATGTCTGTAATTTACCTGCTTCCCCTTTACACAATGACCTACAGCTGGCAACATAAGTGTCATAAGTATTGGTTTTTTGGGGGGTTTTTTTGGGAATAAATTCAAACAGTTTGGAGAGAGCTTCCAGTTTTCTTCAGATTTGGGAGYGTAATGGGTACACATGACTGAGAATAGATGTCAGTTCTTAAACAAGTAGTAGCACTGAATATTGCCAGGGTGAAGGCAACCACCTGCAAAGATAGGAGTTAAAATATTTTTCCTCAGTTTCTCGTAGCAGGTCCAATTTTTTGTCCACCTTTGAGCTTAGGGGCATAAGGACAGTGTCGAAAAGTGATGAATGTTCAGTTATCCCTGTCTATTCAATAATAAAATGATAGTCTTCATCAAATACAGAAAAAACAAATGATTGAAATATCACACATAAAAGCAGATGAAAAGACATATCCTTGTAACTGATGTCTTTGTACTGTCATACCCTCCGTAAAAATGAAGGAAAGGGTTAGGCCTCTATAATATAGTGACTAGGARAGTGTCAGAGCATAGACAACAGTCAATTCTTGTGTCTATGTATTTAGAAACATTTATTTCTGTGACTAGTAGTCTTCTTATCATTTTTGCTGCTACTTCTTAGTCTTTGCCCTTACTCACTCACTCAGTGTTATCTGCCTCATCTTGAATGCTTCACATGTATTTTGCACTCAGGTTTATTAACTCGTTTTTGTTTTCTTCTTTTTCCTCATTCCTCATCTTTAATCAGTAGAACAGCATAAAGAACAGAAGGCAGAAAAAAAATTTTCTGTTGAACTTCAGAAAGAGCACGCTAYGTCAAGGTGAAAGTCATTGTTCTGTTCCTGAAACTGTATACYAGCAGATGTGAGAAAGGAATATGAACAGGATGACAGAGCTACTCCCTAGCATTCTATCATCATCCAAGTACTTCCCGTTCAAGAGATTACATTACCTCATTTTTTAAAGTATTTTGCTTTTAGGACTGTAGAAGTACCATGTATTCCTTAAGCGGTGCTAACTTTTTACTCTCTGCAACAAGTTCTAAGGCTGCCTGTGAACAAATTTATCTGTTTGGTTGGTATTTTTGTTTTGTTCGGTTGCTTTTGTTTGGTTTGATTTAAGCCTGGCACTGTAAATTATTGATGTACAAAAAGAACAATTAATATGCTACATGGAAGCTAGAAAAAATGAGGAGACAGGGTTGCAGAAAGTAAGATGTAGGATTTAGGAAAGMATTTAGGAAAAAGTATGTAGCTGCAACCTCTACTCTGCTTGAGAGTATAGGAAAATTACAAACGTCAGTGGGAAAACTCCAATAAGCTTATCCAACATTTGGATGGGTTGAGCTCACTTCCTGATGATTTTCTAAGAGGTTATGAAGTACACAGGTCATTTTCTTCACTTCTTGTCTTGCAGGAGAAAAATAAATATTACAGTAATTACAGATAATATTCCAATTCTATCATCTATGTTTTGTTATTATTATTGGATATTGCTACCAGTCACTATGTTGTGTCTTATTCAAATGATACAATGCTTAAGATGAGACAATGGTGTTTACATGAATTTTAATGAGCGCTCAAAAATTAGTGATAGTTTCTTTGTTGGTGGTGATGGTTTTTTCCCAATTTCTAAAACCTCTCTCAAATTGAAGACRTAGTCCATGACAGCAAGCTGGGATTCAACTGGCAAAATAGTTGAGGAAGTTTGGGTTTGCTCTTTATACACATACAAACTATATTTTGCATCTCTTCTAAAATTGTTTCTCATTTCAGAAGGCAGTGACTCTTAATAGGCATGCATGACACACTGGTAATCCCTTCTGAAATTAACTCTTTAAATTCACTGCAGCATGAAATTAGCATGTATAAYAGTTAACTCATGGTTACAATTTCATCAGTTTCTGTTTTAATAAACTTCTTAATAAACTTTTCATAAACTTCAGAAATTTTAATCTCACACATCTTGCTCCTTTTTGCATGGCAACAGGAAGCTCATTTTGCTTCATCTACAGTAAAACTACTCCATCGTGTACATGCAGGAGAAAAGATATTCTCTATTTCAGCACTTATAGTAGTTGAAATGTTCCCAATTTGCAAGTGTAACTCTCTAAGTGCAAATGAGTCCAAATTATTCTGCATTCTGTGACTCCTGACAGTGATATCTTGAAATTCAACTGGACTTTTTCTGACTAACCTATAATGTTTTTTAAAAGTATCAGTTTTCAAAATGTATCTAGTGAGTATAGTCATATCTATCAATTTTTTTGCTCAAATGTGGGAATGAATATTTTGTGTTTGTGTCACTAGACTTTACTTGAGATGAAACATTTTTATGAGAATTTATATTGTTCCGTGAAACACTCTCACAAAACACACAGTGTAAATGTATCATCACAATTCTAAGTGAAAGGATTTTCAAGTGTCTCTATTTAGATAGTCACTATTATAGCAGAAATATGGGAATGAGGGCAGTTTCTCAAAGAAAAAAAAGTAAAGATAAATACAGCTTCCTCTTTTTCTTTTTTTTTTGTTTTCAGAACTTTACTTCAAAAAAAGGAAAAATAAAACAAGAGAGCAACATCAGATACCAACAGTGATGAAATAAAAACATGTTCAGATTTTTTTTTCTCTTCAGTATGATTTAACTTCTTTTATGTAAGAAATTTCTTCTCCTTTTGTAAGTATCAGACATCTTCATATGGATTATTCATTTTGGAATCTTTTCTAGCAGAGGCATCCCACAATCCTAAAATACCCGAACAGCCTATGCCACATTAATTTTCCAATTTTGAGATTTAAGAAACCTAAATATTGTATTGAAAGCAAGCATTTATTTTAGGGAGCCCATACTAACAAATGGAAATCAGTACTTCAAATKAGAAAATCCCAGAGAAGGCAAGTTGAATCTCAAGGTTATGTTAGTTTTGTTGCGATCCAAATGAATCTCATAAAAACTCCTAAGTGCTACTTTCCAACAGGTATAAAAAATATAAGTAATTAATGCGCTTTTTATAGTTTTTTAAGTTCATAAGTTTTCAGGTATTAAAATATGTTTGCGATGTGCTGCATTCTTACTCCCACAGASACTTGACTGTATTTATTTAATTCTTCCACTTCCATTCACTTAAGACCATCTGAGAACTCTCGTTCTGTCTGCTTTGCAGAGGCTATAGAGATAATATATTTTAAGATCTCAGTAGCGACTACAAATTGTTTATAGGACTTTGAAATTAATGATCTGAAGCTGAAATTCTTAGATCCAAGCATGCCAATATTTATTCGTATCTTTCATGCCATCATTAATGCAGTGGAGAACAATCAAACAGATACCAAGCTTCTAACATTCTACTCATGAAGAACTAACAAGCAAGTCAGACTTATTCACATTGGAAATGAAGAAACCTCGTGGTGTCCTGATTAAAGCACTGCTGTTTCAAAGATGGTAAATAACACTGATCCCGGTAAGGATTAAGAGTCGCACAGAATTACATGATCTCAAAAATTAGTAAAAATACCATAAATAATTTTTAGTAAAACACTTCCTTTCCTCATATGATAATGTCATACTTAAGAAACAAAATAAATMTATATTTTTTACTTTTTTGTTCAGAAAATGTTCAACAATTAAACAAAAATGTAGATATGGTTTCGTTTCATTTTTTTCACATAACAAATAACAAAAAGAAAATTGGTAAGCTTACTTAYGTACTGAAAATAGCATAAGCAGATTCCGGTGCTCCTTTAAGGCTTTGCTGAAGAGAGCATTTCTGGGAAGTTGAACACCAACCAGACTGACCAGATGACTGTGAAAAGACTCACTTGTCCAGAAAATCATCAAAGAATTTTTCATTTAGTAAAGATCTTTGTGTAGTAATGGATTTCAGGTACCTAAAATATGACTAAAGTGCTCCTTTCATGTTTTTGCCCATAATTCTGAGAAGCAGGTCTTGGGATATATCTGTCTTGAAAGGCTTAGGATAGTGCCATAAGGAATGAGGGATTTCTTCAGGACATGGTCTGGCCATTGTTATGAAATTTTCAGATTGAGAAGATAGCTCTGTGTTCTTTCAAGAGTTTAATGAGATTGCAAATTCTTCCAGGTAGTACTCTTAACRTATTAACAAAAATACTTTTAAAAATCCATTAATTAATTATCAATATAAATGTCCCTAAATTGTAGGGAGGTGGCTAGTCCCAGTCATTTCAAAGAGCTGAAAGAAAAAAATATCAACTAGGATGTACAAATTCAAAATGGTCTTGAACCAGGAAATTATTTCAGCATCACACAAACCAGCCTAATACCTATTTATTTATAGGTGAGAAAGTTCAACATTAATTTTAGACTGAAATAGCTTTTTCAGCAATAAGAATCCTGCAGATAACTTCACCTGGACAACTTTGGCAAGGACTTCAGTAGCAAACCTAGTGGGTCAATTAAATGTAAGTGCTACACTGAATGTGTCCTTTGATGGAGGAAAATCCTATCGAAGAGCAATTTCTCCAATACAATGAAAATGGAAAATTGATTTACAGTCTAAATGTGTCAGTTCTTATAAATAGAGTTGTAATGAGGGTCTATAGAATGTCAGATAAAGAAACAGAGGACTGAATGGGGGAACAGATAACACTTCAGTATAAATGAAGTATAATTGTTCAATCAATAGTTTGCTTTAAAGGTTTAGGTAAGATTTCGTTAGACATGGATCAAACAGGTATCACTTTGTACAGAGAGCAATGAACTGCACATTTGTGGTGGGAAAACACCTGCTCAGAAAAGAGTTAAAACGATTAAAAGCTACCAAAATGCACTGAAGYAGATCTTGGTAATGAATAGTTTTTAACACCAGCTAAATAGTATCCTTTATCTTTCTTTCCCTCTCCYTCCCTACCCTACTTCTGTGTCAGCAAAGGTAGCCGTTGAGGTAGGACGGCTGCTGCAAGAAGCTTTCTAATTGCAGGTGTTGTTGCAACATGGCAGGTGTCATTCTTTATGTATGAAACAGCTGCTGATAAGAGCAAAATCCATAAAAGGAGTRGCATCACATCCAGGCTCAATACACTTCATACAAATTGATATTCGCTATAGGATCATTCCCCAAGTATTGATGCAAACATCTTTAACTGGTTTAAACAGCCCTCCTCCCGCTATTAAGAGCTTCAGCAATCTAATCAGGGAGCAACAGCAACACTGTGTGATTTACAGCATACTTAAAAAAGCAAATACTCAAACAAATAATGGGAACAGACATGATTGCTCTCTATAAATATCCCAGGAGTGAGCAGGGTAGCAAAATGCCTAGGAGGAAAAAGAACTTAAACTAAAGGACAATGTTGGCAMTTGGCAATAAAAAAATTTAGACTGAGAATTAGGAGATTGTTAACTATGAGAAGAGTCAGACTATGGAACAAACTCTCAGAGCAAGTAGTAAAAGAAAAATATCTACTATATTTAAAGACACATACAAAAATATTTGTGAAAATTATTACAGAGTAACAGGAGATTAGGCTGGTTTGCCCAGACTGTTTGCAGTTTTATGTCATACTTTAACAAGCATAATGAAGAGATGAACAGCAATTCATAGGGTGATACCAGTCTCYGTCTCTTTCAATTGGCTGGAAATGGCATTTGAACTAGGAAAAACTGTTATATTCATTGAAATTTGCTGCACATAGTTTGATAATCTGAAATGAAGAATCATTTGATTTCATGGGCCTGTTTCCCACACCCACCCACCATTTATTTCAGAATAGGATMCGTAAATGAACTGAGGCTTATACCTACTCTTCTGGCTAGATGGTATGATTTATTACGAGCATAAAACCATATAGTCCTTTAAGAGCATCCCCTAAGTCCCCTAAGTACAACATTGCTTAACCTCCTCACCATTCTCTAAAAGAAATCAGGTGCAATACATGTATTAGAAATCCTGATACCAATTGAAGTCACTTCTGGAATATCCACAGACTTGAATGGAGTTTCCATTCCACTTGGAGCTTCCCAGGGCAGTTGTTTAATGGTGCATCAAGTTTCTCTAGCCGTTGAAGCAAGGTTTTGCAAATTGGATTCAACAACTGCATAGTGCTAGGCTAGAATTACTTGTCTAAAAGTCAAGCCTTCYGTTTTAGTTGATGCATGTTTCAGTAACATGCAAAAACCCCAAAAAGAACAAAGAAAAAATCATAAGTGTGTACAATTTCTAACGTTTGATAGAAATATAKAACTTGAAGTCTGGCAGATAGTGGTAGTCCATCGTTAAATGATGCTACTCCAAAATCAACTTCAATAGGAAAGGTACATCCAATGTGATAGATTAAAATCCAACACTAATGAAATTATAATGTGCTTTGCAGAAAAATGCCAATAAGCGATCTCAAAGTAATTTCGCTGACAGACAGTAAAATGAAGAGCACTGATATTTTAAATGCTCACTGGCATCTCATTTAGAAAGTTTTAAGACATAACAATGAGCCTTAATGGAAGGACAGTTTGTCTGAATGTCTGAGATTGCTCCTCAGTGGCGGTAAAACTTTACTTAATTTCCATGTTCTCTGAAATGGGTAATGCTGTTATAAATTTTTATTAGTGGAATCCATACAAGACTAAAAAAATATCTGGATCCCTTTGTGATTTGTGCAGTACAGACACTCAATTTTGCCTGGACAGTTTTGGACAGATGAAAAAAAAAAGAAATTTCTTACCTTTCCAAGAGAAAAGCAGCTAATCATTATCTAATGACACAAGACTGCTTCCCTCCATCTGTATCCTTGCAGTCTTTTATTTATTTGACCTTGTTTCTTGAAGTTTCTCTTAAACCCACAAATATTTATCCTGGGAAGTATGGAAGGGGAGATTGTTTTCAAATTACTGCTTCTAGAAGCCATATCCTGTTGGTCAAGTAAAACAGTCTAATGGTTCCTCATACCCTTGAAAACCCTTCAATGGATTTCCTATCTGGCAAATAAACTATGATAAATGCACAGAGTATTTGTGGAAAAAAAAAAAAAAAAGCCAAACTGAACCAGGGACCAAGGAAGAAAAGAGAGAAAACATCATTCCAGTAGGAAAAAAAATACTCTGTTCAGTCACTTACAGGGAATCTTTCGTCTGAGATTTTCAAGGCTGAGAACCTCCTGTTGTAAAGAAAAAGGTGGTGATGGGGAAAATAAACATTTCTCTTGTTCTGTAAAATAGGATATACACACTCAACACTCACAGTCCAGCAACACTTTTCAGAACCCAAGTATTTCTTTTACTTGATGGATAAGCTAACAAGCAAGCTATGGAGCTGTGCTCTTTTTATTTTTTTCCCATCTGTTCTGATTCTTGTATTTTACTGCATCACCATTATATATCAGAATAAAAAGAGGACAATATTACCTGGAGCAGCCTAGGTAGTATYGCCAAAGATTTCTTCCTGGGCAATGAAAAACCTCAGAATTTTGAGACCATTAGGACCGAGTCTTTCTCTTTGGTAAATATTTAACCATCAGATGACTAAAAAAAAGGTCTATGTAAAAGATAGATTATCATGATGATTTAAACCCACTCAAAGGGTTTCGCATTTATTTCTTGACTGGTTTATGTGGGTTTTAACCTAAGATAGCAGTCTAGCTCTATTGTTTGAGAGATTCTGTCCTGTACATTACTAGATAACAATCCCTTGCMATGTCTAGTTAGAGGAACACTGAGGTTCTCTGTCACCACAGAATTTGACAGAAGATAAATGTTTCTAAGATTCTGAGAATGTGGAATTTGAGATATATTTGGAAACTCAGACTAGAAGTCGATGTCAAATGGAAATGGGTTTATCCTAGTTTAAGTAGCAGTAAGACAACGAGAGAGTATGGAAAACTAAAACTTCTACAAATTATTTAATTTTAACAACTTCAGTTTTAAACTTGTCATGTGCAAACTCTTTTAGATTAGAATTTACAGTTCTTAAATACTCTCTCCAGTTTTTCTCTTAGATTCATCTCTTGTCATGTACTTACTCAGTCTGTAACCAAATAACCTGGGTAGAAAACACAGTTGAGGTGAATGTGGTTGCAACACTTTTTTAATCAGTAAAGAGTACTAGCTTAAACTCCAGGAAAAGACTGAGCCTTTATCTCCCACAACCTTGGTGACAGACTAATTTCCATCAGGTTGTGTTAGATGTTKTCTGTTCTATCGTTACCATTTTCTAATATCTTGACTAGTAGATGTCCCTGAAGAAATCTGTTGATCAGACGAAGTAAATATCCGAATGCTGCTCTCTAGAGCAACAGGAATGCCTGTTTAAAAGTCTGAGCTTTTTCCATGGCCRGGTAGGCTCTGAGAAATAGTTATGGGAAATTTCCCGTAACTCAACTTGTAGTGTTATCGTTATTTGTATTAAAAGATGTCTTAGAATTAATTAAATGGTATCATTGGAAATATTATGCAAGATATTTATTAGTCAGTCTGCTAGGTGCTTCTTCCAAACACGTGGATCCAATCCACACCTGTAAAGAATTTCTGAGAACTTGTTGACTAAAATAAAGACCAGTTGTTTCTCTAATTAGGTCATATTGTGGATATGTAAAAACAAACTACAATAATTTAGCAACTAAAGAAAAGAATGATTTTTGTTTTGACATTGCACATTACTAGGATGAACATCTGTGTATCTAATTTTCTGGTATGAGCAGTTAATAGCTAGAATATAAATAATCTAATTTAAAAAAATATAATGATAATGAGGATAATATTTGGCTTCTGACTTACGTTAGTCATTCTTTAGAATTTTTTCTCCTTCAATTCTGATTACAAAGGTGCACTATATTGCTGTTGAGCTATAATCAGTTTAGCATTTTTAGTTTTTAATAACAGTTTGTGTATTCATTTCAGTTTGTGATGATGATCCCAGCATGTCATAATAATTTGCATCACATTTCCAAATGAGAACTGATTTTGTTTGCRTGGTTAATTTCTCAGTAATTCCCCTTAATTTCAAGATGAATGTGTTTTTCAATTTTTCCAATTATATAAAAAACAARCAACCAACACCCCCCCGTCCCCACCCCAGAATCTCTCAGTGCTCCCAAGACCTTTATATCAACCTGTTTTCAATTAATTGTCTTTAACTCTGTGCTAATGCGCATTAGCAGGACGCATTGAGATTGTGGAGCCTTTTTCCTCAGGGATTTTCAAAACTTGGTTAGACACAGTCCTGGGCAACTTGGTACAGCTTTGAACCAGATCTACAACAGGATGACCTCAGGACCTCCCACCCAAACTGAATTTTTCCCTGAGTTTATGAAAACAGTCATTAATCAGATTATATGGTGGCACTRTTTTATATTGAACATTACAGGGAAGCAATTTTCGCAATTTAGTCAAATAGGAATACAACAATAAATATTTTAAGATATCTACATTTTTACAATTTTTATGTTTATGCCATATTTGTACATGTGTGGTTTTGCAGATATACATACGTATATGCATATTTATTTCTATCCATACATGCATTCGTACACATTCTATTATATTAAAAYATCCCTTTTTATACATCAGATTTTGGTGCTTAATATGCTGACGTTTTTGAAAAATTCTTCACTTTTATATTTTGTTTCTGGTTCATTCTAATTATATTTCAACGTGGTCTAATAAATATAGACTTAATAAAAAAAAGACTGCCACAAGGAATATTGAAACTAAAGTTAGTCCACAAATGAACAGCTTTGATTAAGAACAACAAATARCCTATACGAAAAGAATAATGTGTTATTTCCTTTAGAAAAACACTTAGTTGACTGAACTTCTTTTTTTTCTTATGCTTTTGACTTCTTAGTTATTCTAGATAAAATTATCAGGAAATTTCTGGTTGACATAATGCCAGCATAAATTGAAAGTAAAACTGGGATATATACAGAGTTACAACKGCTGGTGTATTTATTCAAAACTGAATATGACTCATTTATACAGCTAATTACGGAGAAAATAATTTTGTTTTTGTAGTGAATTTCATCCTATCACCATCTGTTACATATTTCAGAACAGGTTTTTAATCCAGAAGGAGCTTTTACTTGGAGTGATGACAAATCAATCTATATCTTTATTACAGKACATATTAACTGCATTACAGCCTTAATACATTAGAATATCACATAATGTCCAGTTCTTCATTCTTGCTTACATAAAATCCATACTGATGTCAAGTCCATTACAACAGAAACACCTCTGGAAACCACTCCCAGCACATATCATACAACACACAGTGTTRAAAGCACAGTCTGTTCCTAGAAATTGTCGTATGAAATATTTCCTAAAAGTTGATTTTGAACTACAGGAAGAGATGTTTTTACATGAAGTAAGGCACTTACTGAGTGTCTCAATTCTCAGCAGCTTTAATGTCCCCAAAGATTTTTAAAAAAATAAAAGTATTTTCTATTCTTCCCTGGAGTCTGTGGTAGTGTTTCAGATGATGTCATATTAATGGATGAAATGATACTTGTCTCTGCCAAACTATCTGGCTCAGCAAGTAATGTTCAATATAATCCAACTGCTGTCTGTAGGAYGGCACATTTATTCTTTTCTCTCTTCTTTCTTGAATTAGCAATTAAAAAACAATACAAATCCGTTTTAAAAGAATTGGGTATTTGGGACACTTTTTACATYGCTTTTCTAGCGCAAGCTCTGATCTCAGAGTGGAACTTTCTCTGCTGCGAGCTGATGAAGGTACTGCACTCCTCAGCAAGTGAACCCACACTGCCCTGTTTTGTTCTAGAGGAAATTTCCAGCTCAAAGTCTTTTTGGGGGGCAGGGAGGGAATCTCTCAGGAATTTAGATTATTTTAGACATTAGGGAAAATCATATTCTGCTTGACTCGTGGAACCATTTGCTTAAGAAAAGTGCTAAGACACTCCTAATTTAAAAGTAGAAGAGATAATCCTACTTGAGACTGATAAGGCCTGAAGTCTTTATCAGCTACTTTGCTGGTAGAGAGCTCTGGGATGGAAAGGATTAACTCACYTGCTTCATTTCAAGCAGACTAAGCTTGCAAAAGAGTCCTTGAGAGGATCTGATCACATAACTGTGTGCTGGACTTTTGTCAGCTGTGTCACATCTGTCAGGCATCTGCAGCTTAAGACCAGGCAGCACAGCTAGAATCAAACGGATGCTGTACAGATTATATTTCACCAAGTTCTGCTCTAAGCATCTGCCTAGCAGTTCAGGTACATCAATCCTATATTCTAGAGATGCTGCTTTCCTTCTCATTCAAGATAAAYGTAAGGAAAAACATTGGTTCCCATATACATGTCACCACAAATAAGGAGGACTCTCTTCCTCTCCCACGCACATCTGGATATGCATGTGAATGTAAGATGAATTGTTGGATATAGCACCTAAATATTAACCTTTGATGAAGCTTCAAAAGAAATTAAACTATGTGGCCCAAGGACTTCAGGATAATAATAAATAAAACTATGCCACAAACCTAAGGTCTGCTCCATCCGGTTTCTTATTCCTATTTCTACAGAAGACATAGATCTTCTCACAGAGCTGTTACACCCATATCTTTCCAATTTTTTTCCATGTTCATTTCAGCACTTGTAGTAAGTAATAAATCCCATTCCTCCTATCCCTTGAGGCTTTTTTCTTTCACCAAGACTCTCTATACAGASCTTGGTCTATTTCTGGTTCTTCTACAAATCTTGAAAAAAAGAGGAAAAGAAAATTAAAAATCTCCATACAAAATGAARCTGTGAAATGGGATCAAACMTGTGCRGTATTTGCCTATTATTAACTTGTCTTTAAGTGCCTAAATCACTCAAGTATTGCTACTTTAGAGACACATCCTCCTCAGGTGTTTTCAAGTGAAAGTATAAGCTATTTATGAGGGATTTTGTAGGAAGCATATTACCAATATGGACTAAAAGGTTCTCCTCATTCCCTTCATAGTTCACCTCATTTCCACCTGTGTAGGCTTCAGCATTAGTTAGCTGAAGTGTTTTCTTTATGCATGCTAGTGAAATAATTTATCCCCATGACCCAAAGCAAATATCCAAACCCGTGTATATAATTAAAGTGGTTTTAATAAGTTTATTGAAACATTTACTTTCCTTGGTTTTTTTTCTTATTGCTTATAATTATGCAAACTTGTTCTTAAGTAGGAAAGTAAGACACAATATTCTCAAGTCTCTATCATAAAATGAAAAGCTGGAATTACTAAAAGTCTGTGTTTTCACCTTGAAAACAATCAGTAATGCGAAGATGTAAGTTATACAAATGGGAATAATTCATGCACTGATCTTCTGTCGAGACATCTCAATAAATAAGAAATTAATTTAGACATTGATCAACAGAATGAAATCTAAGGTATTGTATTTGCACTGCACCAAAGAACATCAATTGAGAAATTCTATAACATTATACACACATTGTTAAACCCCTTTGCATTTAGAAAAATCTGTTCTTTGCAAACATCAATTCTCTCCAGCCTCATAACAGATTTTCTGCTTACTTGGGGGCTCAAGTACCAGTTTTCCCATAAGTTTGATCCACCCCTTAGGCTTCAATCTCTTTGAGATACTTTACAATTTTAAGAGCAGAAACATCATGAGGCAATTTGGCAAAAATAAAAAAAGCATCAGTTGTAATACTTGCATAAGGAAGTGTTATAAAAGTAAATTGTTCCAAAGACATTGAGAAGAGTTTGCATTTACACATCAAGAAGGAAAGATACGATTTTGCATATGGGCAAATATCATCCCAACCCCACAGCACTGAAGTCCACAGTCTCCAGTGAAATCAGCAGAACCCATCAGCTGTCAGATCACAGACCATGTTCTTGAAGGGAAACTTTAGCGTGGTACAAATTTTCGTTGTTTAATATAATGATCATTGTTTTCTGAGTTTCATTATGATGATGATGATGATGATGATGATGATGATGATGATTTTGCTAGTCTTTATTCACTGAAGGAGTATGCACAAAACAGATTTGTGGACGATATCAAATTCCCCAAACTCTAACCATGCCTTCAGCAAATTTGGCAATCCTTTTGAGACTGACATCATTGCTATCAAAAATAACAAAACTGTGGCCAGTCTTCACTTATCTTGCCTAGATTAAGGAAAGAGAGAGAAGGAGAAAAGAAGTTACGGGTTGTTTGCTTAGGAAGTTGTTTTATTTACTTTGATTATATYGTATTTTATTTTCTTCTCCCATGCACTGTGAACTTAGATCCATGTSCTTTGGCACAGAATCACAGAATTGCAGGGAAAAGCAGCAAAGCTGGTGAAGGTTCTGGAACAYGAGGCTTATGAAGAGTGGCTGAGGGATCTGGGGTTGTTCAGTCTGGAGAAAGTAGGCTCAGGGGAAACCTTATTGCTCTCTACAACCACCTGAAACAAGTTTGTGGTGGGGTAGCRGTTGGCTTCTTCTCCCAGGCAGTTACGAATAAGACAAAGGGAAATGACATCAAGTTGCACCAGGGGAGGTGGTATTTATGAAAAAACTGATACATATGTGATATATATGTAAAAATACTTCARTTAGCATATATTAGTAAATGCCTTTCAGTGGTATATTTCTGTTAAGGTCAAAGAAGAACTTTTTCAGTCTAGAAAACATTACTTTGTGTTTAAAAGGGTGTGCCATAAACATAGAATGGCTTTATTTTCTCCCTTGGCTGCCGTTAATACTACATTCTATAATAGAAAATTTTAATTCAACAGATTACTAAAGTTTATGCTAGGACTGCCTGTGTGTTCATCTAAGAATACATAAATTTATTTTCATAAATATTGTTCAATACATCTTCTGCAGTATAACTGGAAGATGACATTTTATTTTTTTTTTTCAGCAAGTAGGTAAAGTGAATTATTAAAGGACTTAAAAGCCTGAGTGCTGAAATCCAATATTTATGTGAATATTTGAAAATATTAATAGTTCAGTTGGCAATGCTTTTGTCGTCTCATGTATTAACAAAAATGTTCATCAAAACATTATGTGCCATGGCTCTATCTCCCAACACTTTTAACTCTAAYGTACCTTATTAGTGTGATGTCTGTCGTGATAAATTTTCCTCTATCTGTTCGAAACTTTAACAWGGAAAACTTTCAACAGGAAATTAATTAAATTGTGGCTTTCATGATCACTTTTCTGAAGGGRAAAAAGGAATCTGCTGTAAGCTTCTCTTTATTCCACAAGATGGAGCTCAATCCCTGTACTACAGTTCTGCAATGCCTTGAGAGAGGGTTTTTGTCCTTTCGACATTCTCTTGTACGAATAAGCGACAGTCAAGACTAAGCAGTGTGATGCAATCCTCCTCTCTTTTTGGGTGGCAGAAATGTCTGCAGAAGACAGTGCTGGGATCCTGCCATGGGGTATCTACAACAGCATGCACATTATAAACTTAAGATTTAAAGAACAAATGTTCTTTTATAGAAGTAACAAGATGACTACATGACATTTAAATCCAGAAACCAGCACTTATTCAATATAAACATAATGATTGCATCTTTTGATACGAAAAAAGAACTTGACTGTTTATGTAACACTGGAGTCCAGAATTTGAATTTCATCCCCTGAACATCCTCCAACTAGAGTTTTTCTCTGAATATCATGTTTCATTAAGAATACGCCCAAGAGTTGCCAGATTATTCTATAATAATTCTATGACTTCACARTTTAGGTGACTGCAAAGGCTCAGCTTTCCTCTGTGTGGGAGCACACACAAATCAATATGCTCTTTCACAGCAATACCTAAGAATCACAGAATCACAATTTGTTTGGAAAGGACCTCTGGAGTTTTTCTAGACCACCTCCTACAGTGAATCAGATCAGGGACAGTTCTGGTTATTGTTAGCAATGTGCCCAGCTTTCTGAAAAGTGATGACAATCTGTAATCCTGACTGTTCTGTTAAAAATATGAGCTTTGTACTTCCAGTATTTGGACGTAACTTTTAGTGGAAACATCCATCTTTCAGTTACAAAGGAAAGTGTTGCAACACTGTGAAATACTGAGCATGTGTAAAATATGTGGAAGTAGATCAAACTGAAATGGAAAGCTTTTAGATTTCATTAAAAGACACATCTAAAAGCCTACCCAATGACATATGGTGCTTTGGTACATCTTCAGTGCAAAGAATCACATAGACAAGAAGGTTTTTAACCTTGACAATTATCTCACTTAGAMCAGCTTTAGAATCCAGAAACTTCATTCAGCTGGCATAAAACTGAGGAAAACCCCAGTCAACATTGCAACTAATTTTGCAAGTTTGATATGGCTTAAGAGATCATTCATGCATTCTCAATTGTTGGATTACTTTTGCTTCTGTGAGCACAGTGGCTGCGATCCAGAATAATCCAGTTTCAGAAGCACAGGAAAAAAATACACCGTCACCTTTTTGTCTCTCATGAAAGCTTTTGTTGGCTCACACACCTTGGAGTAATGTCTACCTATTCCACAGCAATTTTGTACATTACCTATTCCACAGCAATTTTGTACATCTCTCATCTTATCCACATCCATGTTCAGAATAAATATACCATGTACATTTCTCACACCCACCACCTTCATGTTTCTATGAAGATAGAAACATTTCAAGATACTTAGGGTTTTTTTCTGTTTTTCTTTGTTGTTCTCCTTTTTAAACAAGTACAAATCCAGATTCCCATATGGATCGTTTTTCAACCAGCTCTCTGTCATCATATTCCTTTACTAGTGCTATCCTGCATGCCTATTATTCCCATCCCACTTATCTATCCTCCTCAGAACCTTCACCACTTGTGTGCTGTTTTGTAATGTCTATGGCCATTTCTATTGTTATCTTTTTCCTTTCTCTGGAACATTTCATCCAACCTTAGAATAAAGTATAATAAAATAAAATGGAACAAAACTATAGCCATTCAAGTACTTTTACTGACATCCAGTCTTCTGATTTATGGAGACCTGGATGATTTTATCTGATCCTCTTTTCGTTGCACCTACCCACTGTAGACCAGATCAGGTTGTTGATGCTGGGACACTCCCCTCATCATTTCCTGCAAACCTTCTCAATTCTMCTTTCATTTTCAGCACTTGCAGGAAGTCTCCTCTCTTCTTTAYGGCTGCTGCCATGTCCTATCACTGCCAATCATCTCACTACGTCTCAACTTTCCTCTCTAATTTCAGCTTCAATCTCTCTCTCCTYCCCTCAGCATCCTGCAGTTTTCTTTGGCTCTCTTAAATGATCCATTTGATCACTTTCACTTCCTTTGCCTTGATGCYTTGCTTCAGATCTCTAACTTGCCAAAATGTTCATCCTTTACATTTCATACTTTCATTAAGCTTCTCTCTCTTTTTCTGTCTGGCTTTCCTCTTGCTGCGTTTTCCTCATTCTAGCCACCAGCTATTCTCTCTCATCACTGATCATTGGGCTTCACCATCTTCCCTTGTGACAATGAAGGCAGTTCCTTTTGACAGCACTGATATGTGTGTTATTATTCCATCCTGTTGGGCTTTTCTTTTTCATTTCCTGGGATGGAATTGATGGGCATTTTTTGAATATGCCTAATCATTTAAGTTCTTCAAAATAGTCCCCTTCTTTCAGTCTCAGAGCTCAGAAATAAGTGTGTTCACTCGCAATAGATGAAACATTTTTTTCCAATTTCTTCTTTTGATGTTTATCTTTTTGTAGATCATTCTCTTCCCAATGCCTTAGCTGTCACGTTCTGGAAAGAGTGATATTTTCAATCCAAATGAGAAGGATTTTGCAGACAATGCTTTACAGCTTCTGGCCTTGATGTATGCACTCTATAATGGTGGAAAGATTATTAGATCAAAGCAATAAAGTTTCCTTCATRCTCAGGTGAGTATCCCACTTTTTAGATTACACAGCATTTTTCCTACCTTTCCCGACTTTCTCACATCCACAGTGATTTATTTAATTTCCYAATGCTAAGTGGAACAATCTTGAAATGTAGATGGAGACATCTATAAATAAAACAAGTACMCCACAGAGTAACTTTCTCTGTGTTACCTCATAAAATACTTACTGAGATGCTTAGAAATTTCCAATAGAAAGTGAGAAATCTGGATACACAGTAACTCAAGAGAGAAAGAAAATAAATGAAGGAGGACTCAGTGGATAATGGGATAAAAGGGAGTCCTGAAGTGAGTAATACTGTGCTTAGATTCCTAATTCTCAGGGAATACTATAGAGTGAGCCTAACTCAGTTCAATTAATTGCACTAGGTGGGTGCCATAAAGTGAAGGAGTCAAATACTTTGTGTCAGTCTGAGGGTTCACTTTTGAGATTGCTAACCTTGTCTGAACAGAGAAATTCTTCTATAGACATAATTGAGGGTGGTGTCTGATTGCATCTATGTGCAGTTAATGAATGAAAAAGTTATATTATAACATTGAAAAATAAGAACAGGGATCTATTCTCTTATGGAGAGAACCAGAATGGACTCTGAGTCATCTAGTCAGCAAGGGTTCAAACTGCTACTGCTGCTTCATTTCACATGGCTAAGTATCATTTGATAGTGTTCATACTGTCACATAACTGGCATATCTGGTTGATATGGGAAGCCATGAATAAAAAGAATAAGATAGAAGTATTTCAAAACAATCTAAATATCCTTATATTACATTATATCTGTGTTTAAAAGTCAAAGGAAAATAGAACAGAACAAGTCAAAAGAAAATTATTCCAAAAAGTAGTAAATTCAGCCCACAGTTGCCCACATAGTATTGTTTACCTTTAACTGCTGCAAAACTCTTATGATCTGTGTTGTATSATTGTACATGATTATCTGGATTAGTCACTTTTGTTGTAATCATAAGAAAATAATTTATGGTTTCAAATGGTGGCAAAGTGAAAAATCATTTGATATTTTTAAAATTATTTATTTCTCTTGAATTCGTTGTCTTTTTGTACTTTTTTCCTCAAAGCCCAGAAGCATCAGAGAACGGAATAAAAGGGGTTTGACATGGCTGATTAGTAATTCTTGGCATTTCATTCATTACTAAATATAAATTGAATTTTAACATTTTTAGATAGAAACAGAAAGATTCTCAACCCTGTGACAAAGTTTTTAGTCATGAATGGGGTTAGGTATTTAATGCAAGAGGTAACCTTTGGTTGGAGGCAACTCAGCAGCAGATAGGTTCACATCTYACATTCCTGAGAGCCTGCATCAAACTCTGACTTGTCTTAGTTCTTTTTCATATTCACCAAAGCAAAACAAACAAACAAACAAACAAGCAAACAAAAGATGTCTTTGGTGGCACGTCTCAGCTCTAGTTCATAGCTAGGCAGTGCAGGGTAAAGTTCCTCTACTATGAGGCATAGAACTAAACAGATGCAACCTTCAGACTTCTCTCTCATAATCATACTTAGATTTTGTTGCCAAAAGTATTGATCATATCTGGTACTGCACGCATGCAAAACGCTAACTTGGTGGAAAGAGGGGGGGAAGGCACAGGAGAGGAAGAGGCAGARGCCTCGGTCAGTGCAGGGACCTCAGCTTTGCTCTGGCACATAGAGTGATACCCCATTATTCATGGGTTTTAACGGCATAACAGTTCCCCAACATTTTTCACCGAAAAAGCTGTTGTCTCAGAATTAATTTGATTAACAGGCATATACTAAGATCCTGCTAGAGCTAAAACACTCCAAAATGGTGGTGATTGCTTACTTTACTCATTAGATTCAAAATGCCTCAAGGTGTGCCCCTTGATACAGTTTTATGTTTCTCAGCAGGGSTCCAATTTCTTTTGTTACAAGTGTATGAGTAAAAATCAGCAGAAACCCCAGTGAATGACCTTTCTTTTGGTCATTGTTTATAATGACTTTATRTGTTTGAAAAATTTCAAAACCATTCACTGCTGAATTTGAACCACAAAACAGCAAAGGGTAGGGGGAAGAAGAAAAAAGAAAACACCAYCATTTCAACCCTTTTCATGTGAATGGGACTCTTTGTTACAAAGTTACCAAAGTCACAATAGTCAAGATAATAATTAGAAATTTTAATTGAGGATTCTGAAATTAAAATAAGGTGAAGGACCCCTAGTAAATTGTGCCACTGTCTTCAAGAACACAGTAGGGAATTCAAAAGGTGTAGAAGCCTTTGGAGAATTTATTTATTTCTATTCTCAATATGGTAATAACAGACACTTCTGGACCTAATGATAATATTGTATTTTTTAACATCTGATGATCTCATTCTTCCTTGTATGTTTCAGCTGCCTGTGTGGTGGCTGAGAAGTATTAAGCACAGAACAATTTTCTTCTTTTTTTTCTTTTCTCTTTTCTTTCCTTTCCTTTTCTTTTCTTT
>JACAXG010000001.1:20434172-20445597 GCA_018881555.1 Amblyornis subalaris
CTTTTCTTTTCTTTTCTTTTCTTTCTTTTCTCTTTGGCAGAACCAAGAGAGTCATCAAAATTTTATCCCAGTCTTATCAAATAACACAAAATAGTAATTGCTGTGCCTCTTAATAAAGGATGATGGTATTAGGAATGTAAAAATGGCACTGCTTAGTGATTTTAAAAAATTCTGTTTTTTCAAAATTTCTACTTCAAAGTTTTTAAGCACTTTCAATAATTTATGTRAAAAAGAAATAAAAGAAGTATAAATCTAAATACTGTCAAGTTAAAATTGGGCTGTTCAGAAACTGCTGTCAGACTGTCTCATAGCCGGAGTTATGCCACAGAGCTCAGGATAAATTCTTGTCACCACAAGGAAATATTAAGAGGTTTTTTACCCTGACTCATCATTCAGCTCTCAGACAGACAAAGAGCTGAAAACACAAGGCATCCTCTGCTGTGTGTTCACAACAGCAAGGTCACTTTTTTYCTTCTGTTGATTCCTCCCTCTTGTATTAGATGTGTTAACATCTACATAAAGCACACACAGAGCAGTATTAACTTCCAAAAAAATTCCTAAAACATCCCTCAGTAGGTCTGACTGCTGTCACAGACTTGGAGAATTAATTACTATTATCTCTGTTTCTTATTATTGSCTCTCTTGGGTTTTTTTTTTCCCAGCCAATTTTGCAATAGATGAAACACCCTATGAGTGAGATGAAGATAAACAGAAACATACATACATGAATGAGTAAAGAAAAAATTAATGAGAGATTTCACTATTTATGCAATGATATAATGAATTTTGATTTTCTTGTGTGAGGTAAGCAGGAAATTCCTTCTTGGTTTTATGATCAGTTTATAGGACCTAGATGTTTTGCTTCTCAAGAGMTCAACATATGTGAATAGGGGTTTTTTGTTTGTTTTTTTTTTTTGTTTATTTTTTAACGTAGATTTTCTGTGGGGATGGGACAGCCAGTTGTACAGAGGAYGGAAGGTAAATTGGAATCTTATAAATAATGAACAAAGAATAGATCTTGAAAAATATTTTGATATTTAGATTCTATAGATTTAAGTATTTAAATGGAAAGAAAATACACAAACATCTTTGGAAATCTGTCCCAGAAATATTATACTCTATAATCAGGTATACCTGAGAGGAATGAATTAAGAGATTTGCTTGATTAAATTCTCAGTTGCTGTTAAACTGAATATTTGTGCCAGCCAATGTTTTTAGTGAACCTGGGATTTATAATACAAAGGGGAAACAYGAGGAAAAAAAAGGTAACATATTAAAGGAAAAATAATTAATAACACAYGAACTCACTACTGAGCTTAATTTAAGGCATGACCTGTCTCCCAAGCTTCCTTTCCRTGCACTGGCTCCTCAGACAGCATACAGGCATCAGGCAGCCAGGGTGGATAATTCCAGTACAGCAGTCAGCCTCTAAGCCGGCATGGCAAAAGGCAGGATGTGCTCCAGGCAGCGCTAGTCCCAGGTTTTATAATTATTTAAAAGAAACTCAGAACTGCATCATACATTTTCTTATTAAATGCCAGCCTATCTTCAGGTCGTATTTGAAAAGAATGCATCTCATCCATAACCACATCCATCTATCTTAACTACTCCATTTTTCACTGGCACTGAGTTTTTTGGTGCTTTATTGTTATGCTATTTATTAGATGTATATTTTATTCTTACTAGAACTTCCTTATGGTACCTTCGTATGATTTCCCTCTCAGCTCTTTCTCCTTTCTCTAAGCTCCTATGCAAGGATTTTTTCTTACCCTTTCTCKTCTCTACCTCTCAAACGCTTTTCCCTTTTTCTCTTGTTGCATTTTCACACATGTTCACTGCCATGCTCTTTTCCTTTCTTTTTCTCCAGTCCATTCACGGTTTCTGTTCCTCAGCAGCCATTTAGAAYCAAGGACCTGCCAAATATCTGCTTTCATAACCTACACATATATATATATGTCTTATACTTTCTGCCTCCACATAATTTGAAGTCTCTATTCCCCATCTCCTTTTTCTGTATGCTAATTGATTAATTCTGTGATTAACTGGTATTTCAGAACACAGTTACTTCTGACATGCCTTCCCATAAATTTAAGGAAAAAAATAAGTGTATGACTGGGAAACTAGTGCTCAAGGGGACGTATTTACCTGATATTACTTTTACTCTGTTTCTATAAGACAGGAGATACAGACAATTCATGAGGCAAAATATAGAAATCAGACAGAATTCTGAAAGTACATGCTGGATTCTGAAAGAAATTGCAAGAACTGGTGGAATTTGTCGTCTTTCAGAGTCAGAGAGACAACCTTTGATCTGACAGCTATGTTAACTCTTTCATCACGTCTTATTTTCCTATTATAGAACCTTATTTACAGGTTGCTTGCGTGGAACAGTACTTACTCACTGAAGAAATATCTATAGAGGGTTTAATTTTTTTTTAATTTTAAAATGAGGAGATGTGCAGCTCCATGTTTTTCATCCTCACAGTTATTTATATCTATGTATATCTACATTTGTTCTTTATTTGTAATGCAAATGGTTTGATACAGTACAGATGCAGACATTTAACTCTGCATCACTTAATTAAAAATTCACAGTATTGGTAATTAATGTATTAATCGACTTTCTTGTCAATTTATCTCAAGTAATTTAACACTTATGATGCAAGACATTAGTAATACTGCCTCACCCCTGGGAATTTGCCAACTTAACCCMTGCCAGCATGGGCTCATTTCAATCACTATTAAAAAGAAAAAAAAATAAGCATAATTTTTTCATACACTTGGTGGTTCATAATAGGATTTGGTGCCTTTAAAAAAAATCAAATATGTAATTATTCAAATACAGTAATATATTTAATTGTTATTAACACTGAGCTATTTTAGGTTAGACAAGAGAGTCCATACAGATAATGGCATTAGTGTCAGGAAACAAAAGATCCTAATACAGTTCACAATAATTATCATTTCAAAATAGTGAAATGACACTATTAAAGTGTCATTAAAGTCCAGAGTGATGAAAATCACTATTTCAAGAAAATAGGCTTATACAGAGGAGATAACAGGAGCCACCTGACAGAAATTACTTTCCCGCATTCCATTATTTGCCACAAAATGGTAGATTCTTGGGAGTTACTTGGAAACAATTTAATGCCAAAAGAGTATTAAAAAAAAACCTCTTCATAATTAGATGAAAAGTTAAAAATTTAATCAGTCAATACGCTAATGTTTTACTATTATTTTGAGTTCACAAAAGTACAATGCTGCAAAGCAAAAATGGAATAATCACATTTTACACAACTGTAATTCTAATATTTTGTATTTAACATTTTATTCCTAACCCTCACTCTTTCAGCTGTTAAATCTCTTTGAACATATGTGCTTTGAGACTGCTTGGAGGCAGGGTCGAAGTCCCCATGCTATATTCTTCACAGAGATGTCACATGAACACGAAGTGGTCTATATAACCATTCTTCACTGCTTTAACCAACCAGATTTGTCTCACACCGGGTCAAACCCTGAGACAGACAAGAAGAAAAAAAGCATCTGAGAACACTTCAAGCATAAAAAGCTCTTTTGGAGCATCAATTAGATGCATATACTTTTAATTGCAATGATCATTATTAGAAATATCTGCACTGGGGCATTGAGAAAATCATTTATGGAAAAGGTATTGAATCTTCAATTTAGGCCTAATCTGCTGGCCTAGCTGTGACCTTTAGATGTGTTTTAGAATCCGTGCATGAATTATCAGCATATAGTCTTTGATCTTATTACAAGAATGGGTTTTAAGGTAGATCAAAGAAAGAACATCATAAGAGGTGGCCAAGGGTGCACATATGCCTCAATCCCACAGCAAATGCTTCTAAACTATCTCTGATGTGCTTATCTGGATGGATACAGAGGATTCACAACTAGACTTGTATCATTGATTTGATTTTCAGACTTTTAGGAGTTAGTTGAGTAACAGAGGAGGCTCTCAGAAGGCTGAACATAGGTATTTAGCTCAGTGACCTATGCAAGATTTACAGCAAAACTCGAGGTAAACTGATGCACAAGTTCAGAAATAAGCCATTATTTGTTGTTTATTTCCATGGTTGGATTTTATCCAACTATGCTGCTGCAGGAATCTGCACTTCTGAATTAAGCAATAATTAACAAATCACCACAGTAGCAGTAATGGAAACACTGGAATGTGTTACWTGTTGCTGGTGTAAGCAAGTACTTGAAATTACATAAAATTTACAGGATGTCAAAATCAGGACATTTCCCCATCTCAGAAGGGCAGAAAGTATTTTTTTTTGTTTTGTCTCCCAAGTCTTTTTTAGCTTCCTCTAAAACTCATTATTTAATTTCAGCCTTTTGTGTGCTTGTTTCATCCTACTTCACTTACTTAACATCCACTTTCCTTCTTATAATTATAACTTATCATCTGTCATTTTTCTGAAGAGTACTTATCATTCASAACGGAAATACATTTTTTTTATCAAGATCAGTTAAGAAATGGATAAACATGTTAGCATAAAACAGGGAATATGATGTACTTACATTTTATATTCAGCCTTCTATTTTCCAGTAATAATTTGCAAAGGAATTGGCATTTTATCTAATAACATAACCTAAGTTTTTAACCTCAAAATAATACAGATACAAATATTTATAGATTAAGCACCAAGCTTACCCTGCAGCATAGAGATGTTTCAACATAAACCATTTGAATGTTTTTTTCCTGGAAGAGTAGGCTAGGGAGTGGCATGCAAACTAAAAAAAAAGCAAACAGCAACAGAAAAATGAAATTGTTTTTGATACTAAAGAAACAAATAATTGTTCCCTAGTTCTAAAATGTATCTCACAATTATCTGTTCCCCTGTGTAAACAGCTCAATCTTTTAAATAAAAATACAATTTCCTCCCTTGACAATATTTCTCTCCTTTGATCAGTGGTTTATATGACTTTTAAATTTTTAATTTCCAGTGTACCATGCTGTCATTATTYCTTCTTGGGAAAACGTTTGATCTTCATGAGAACATGCTGTGGTTTGAAAATAATGACCTTGGATTAAATAAAGAAAGCAAAGCCATATCCAAAAGCATGCAGAACAATGATGCTTTTACCTCCAGGCAATGTCACATTAGTTGCTCTGTGCTCAGTAGGAATTGAAAGCTTATCCAACATATTTGCTTTGAAAATTTCACAGATAACATTAATTTGAAAAACTGGTAGCAACTATGCAGGAAGGCAATAACAGAATTATAGTAAATGGCATACTTAAGTGAATAGACATATTTTTAAAACTAAGTAGTCTTGTTTTTCTGTTCCCACAGGAAGTTATATGTTTATAGTTAAAGTTATATACATCTGCATCTGCTTGGGCCAGCAATTTATACTGACTTCTAAATGACATTTTTATTTATTCCATTGAGTAAAAGCTTCTAAATTATTTTCTTCTTCTGAGCAACCCTTACTGCATATCTTCTCAGTTAAAATCATCACTAAATCACTGTTCCTTCCTTCAAAAATCATCTTTCCACTGACTCCAATATACATGAAGATCTTCAGGATTAATTTTCAGTAAACATCAGGGACATTTATTGTACTGACAAAATGTAATGGAAACTAAATGTGGTTGCAACTTATGCATGCATGTGGAAAGTGTTGCCTGTTTTAATGTAAAATCAGAGCTCAGAAGGAAAGATGCCATTTCAGTGATTCATGAACAAATTGCAAACAGAAAAAAATATATCTGAGGAAACTGTGATCTGCTAATGTGAGTTACAGGATCCATCTGAGAATCTGAACTTGGCTGAGTGAAATATGGACTGGGGATGTTTATTTCAATTTCTGTCCAGCTCCTTTTCAGCTATCTGACAACATTACTATGCCGTACATTGTATCATGGTTGTTTATTTGGCATTTGACAAGATACATCCGACAAAAGGAAGAGCCTTTTTCTACTTTGTTAAAAGCAGTTTCTGGACCTAGGGGTAAAAGAGCTTTTAAATACGTTAAAAGAATAATTTTATTCCAGTTTTCAATAAACCACTGAATTATTATTTTTTCATCTTCTCATATTTCAAATATTTCCATAACAACATTTGTGGATAATACTAATGTATGATGGGAATGAGTCAGAGAAAGGGCCTGGCTCAAAATGTCTTCCAGCATTGCATTTCCTATTGCAAATGTTGATGATGTGACACAGTAAGACAAGCCTTTTGTTCTGATGTACTCCTGCAGACTTGCTGCTTGTATTTCCTTCTAGTTATCATTACTTCCATCTTTGTCCGAGACTGTTACAATAGGTTACAGTGGAAATTTTAGAATGGCTTTTGTTCCTTCCATCATATTGTTTCAAAAATGCACTTTTATATAATGGACCAATATAAGATGATACTATGAGAAGCACAGCAATTCTCTCTAGATTGGTAGGAATATATGAAGAGTCATTCAAGAAATAACTAAAAATGCAGAAAGTTATTTGCAATCTACTTCAGGAAAAATTAGCAGCAGTTTCTTGTAAATTTAAAAACTGCAGATTTAGAACAGGTTTTTGTTGGATTGGGTGTTTAATTTTTGTGGCTTTTTAGTGTTTTAGTTTTGGTTTTTTTTCCCTGTAAGTAAATATTCTTACCTCTCAGGGTATGAATCTTCTTTTCCACACAATTGTGACCACACTATTCAACAGTTCTCTGTGGTCATGTGGAAACCATCTTAATGAATGTGCTGTCACAGAGATCAGATTATGTTAAATCTTAACACTGTCTCAGTATCGAACACTGCCTGCACAATTTTAAAGAAAACAATCAGATTAAGAAAAAAAAGAAAAGTGGCAGATCAGTCATGAAACCGAACAAACCTAAAACTTACACATTAAAGGATTTTTCCAATAGCGTGCAAATATTTAATTCCTAAATTCTACTGACTCTGGTTTTGAAATAAGCACAATCAGGGACACTCAGTTCCAGCTTCATACATTAATGAGCACCTTGAAAAGGAGTACTCACATAATCTAAAMTTAGATACCTATCTTAGATCCTGTAGGAAAACAAGCTTCTTAAATAATCAGCTTAGTTTTTTATTTCTCTGTGGCAGAACGATTGGAAGATTTACAATATTTAGCATTTTAATTTATTTTCTTAAAACGAAAACTTCAATTAAGAGGTTTCTGCTAGAAGGGTTTTCACCTGGCAATTAGAGAGAGATTGAGAGACAGTTGCTCTAAATTTTCTAAGGGTCCTTAAAGTTGAAGGTATTGTTTATATCTATTTTCACATATGGGCTGGGTTGACCTTGGCTGGATGTCAGCTGCACACCCAGCTCTTATAYCAGTCCCCTCCCTCAAAAGGAGGAGGAAAAATTAACATTGAAAACTTGTGGATGAAGATAAGGACAAGGAGACAACTTACCCATTGCCATCAAGGACAAAATAGACTTGACTTAGGGATAGTAATTCATTTCATTGAAAGTAATTGTAACAAAACAGGGTAGTGAGAGAGAAAACAGAATTAAAAACCTTCTCCCCACCCCTCCGTTCTTTCCAGGCTCAAATTCACTCCTGACTCTTCTACCTCCTCCCTCTGAGCAGCGCTAGGGAATGGGGAATGAGAGTTGCAGTCAGTTCCTAAGTGTGTCTATGAGTCTCCTTCCTCATCACACTCAGGCTGCAGTTCCTCAAGAACTGCTCCAGAACAAGTTCTTTCCATGTGCTTCAATCCTGCAGGAACAGACTGTTCGAGTGTAGGATCCTGCAGGTACTGCCGGTGGATATCTCCCTCACCTTGGACTTCCATAGGCTGCAGGGGAACAGCCTTCCTCACCATGGTCTGCGCCCCATATTGCAAGGGAATCTCTGCACCTCCTCCCCCTGCTTCTTCACTGACCTTGGTGTCTGTAGGGCTCCTTCTCTCACATGTTCTCACTCCTCTCTCCCAGCTGTTTTTGGACAGTGTTTTTTTACCCTGTCTTAAATATATTATCACAGAGATGCTACCAGTGTTGCCGAGAGACTCAGCTGTGGCCAGCAGGCCACCCTTGTAGGATCCAGCAGGAATTGACTCTGTCCAACACGGGGAAAACTTCTGGTGTCTTCTCACGGAAGCCATACCTGCCACCCCCAGTGTTATCAAAATCTAGCCACATAAATCCAATACAATGCTTAAATCCAAGAGTACATTTTTTCTCGTGTTTTGAAGTATTTTTTCTAGTAGATTGATAATAAAAAGTAATTATATTTGCTATTTTAACTTTATATTAACTCTTGATTAGTCAGAAAATGCTAAAAATATCTTTGCATTATAATGTTCTTCGCTTGCATCTGAACGATAAAAATACAATACTTTGGCAGAGAAGATTAGTTTTAGGTTTAATTTTGGGGGAAGAAAAGACTGGAAATAATATTGAAATAGAATGTGTGGGAAGTAAATGTTGAGCTGAATGTCAAATCAAATTAATCACGTAGGAAAACTGAAATAGATACACTGCAATTTTGCTAATTCCTAATTTCGACTACAAATTGTCAGTGCTCAGGGGAAAGGGAAAAATGAGAGAGCACAACAGAAAATTGGGTCTGCAGGCTAGAAGTCAAATGATGAAAGCATAATGGAGCAAGAGTGGTAAACTGAACTAGTGGTAAATAAAYGGAATAGCAAAAGCAAGCTTTGCTTTTTGCAAAAGAAAAAGCAAAAAATGCTTTTTCTTTTGTATGCTTTTTGTATAGTTTTTTCTTTTGTATACTAAGATGAGGTGAGACTCTAGAAAGAGGAGAAAGAACTATATGCTTCTCTGTAAAACATTAGTCACTCTTGCAATAGTGAATCACAGAACTAAAATGTACTACAGTATGGAGGTGAAGATAGAATACTTCTAGAAACAAGAAAAGCAAATTTTAAAATAGGATTTTGTCCCTCATTTTCTGTTTGAAGGTTCATATTGGCTTTCCAGTTACCTGTGTCTGAATTCCAAGTGGAAATTCTTATTACTACTTCTTAACAAAAATGTGCTTTTGTAGCAAAGCTTTGCACTAACCACCATTAATCCAGTAATATTTAATGTCTTGAAAGGACTACAATACATTGGAGGATCAGAATTAAGAGAGGATTTCTCATTTAATGATCTGACTCTGAAAAAGGGGAAAACTCCAATGCTTACATTCTGATTTAGTGATTAACATTCAGACAATGCTTATCCATGGCTTGCAATAAAAACTACATCAGGTCCAACTTTCTCTTCCTCATCTCCCTGCTCTCTTTCATTTTCCAATAAAAACCTTGGTTTAGGCTGGTGCATTTCTTGCTGATATAAAGAAAGGCATGTAAAATTGTTTGCTGTTTGATACGTGGCAAATAACTGCAATGAATATCAAATCAGTGCCTGCTACCTGTAAAACAGAGCCTAAGAAATAAAACAACAGGCAAATATAACCACTATAAAAAAAATTGTACTACAAAGAAACACACGTAAACTTAATCCATTAYGTATTTAGTATCAAGAGGCCTATGAGAAATTACCCAATTTCTTCACTGTTTGAAGTTATTAGTTTCTTTACCAACTAYGCCAGATCACCATAACAGCAGGCAGTATGACACATAGAAAGAACATATGTAAATGCCTTATTTTAAATCTACTTACTGCTTCAATGACAATTTTCTAGAATAAAGGACGCATTTTAGCCTTATTTATTTATGATTTGTGACTTTTGCAAGAGTGGTTCAAGAGTCGAATTTATGCTCCTTAGGTACATCTGAAATTCCATACAAGAGATGGCAAAACCCTTACAAAAACAGTAAAAAAGGTCACTTTAGCCCGTTGCACAAAAGTAAATAGCATCTGCATCTGAAGAAGAAACTGATGGGAAGACTGATGGAGGAGTCCCTCTAAGACTGGCCTTCCATCAGAGGCCAGTGGTGAAATTTACAGTCACAGAAGCCAGTCAGCCCTTTCACGGACCTATGAGTCAGGCAGGTTGCACTCACATGAATTGTCATTCATGTCAGCACATCTTTGCTTCCATAAAACATGAAGCAGCAGTTAGATTCAACTCTGATGCAAGTTACAGGAAAAAAAAGTCCAACTGGGGATTTTTGTTCATTAGTATCTGCTTTTATTGCATCCATGTTTCCATCTCCTGGAATGCTCAATATCTTTCAGATATCCCCAGAAACAGATAATTTTGATGTGAAGAACCTATTGTTAATATGAAACTGCCTATTATATTAGCTATGAAGATGAGAGAATTTTCACAGAAATATGCTGTTCCATAAATGCTGGTGTAGATTGCAGTTATCAATGGGTAACACAAAGCGTGATTTATTATGTTTAAAACCATTTCAGCAGTTTTACCCCGGAAATAAGTCTGGAGATGCTAAGAGCCTGTTTAGGCACATGATTTTTATAGCAGGGTACACAGTATGCTGCCAAAATGACCAGCATCAGCAACCTTACTCTTTTCTTGGCCTAAGTCAGAACACTTCCAAAGACATATAAATTAAGCCAGACTACCCTTAGAAGCATTTAGCTTTAAATTCACTTTCTGATTTACAGAGGAACAAATCTTTCTAGTAGGAAAACTTACAGTTCTTTAATGACAGCTTCAAGAGATGCTGTGAGACCATGCCAGACACCAGGCTAAATGGTCCAGAAAYTTTGTACTTCAGAAGCACAGGAACCACTTAGAGCAGTTTAAGAGATATTTTTATAGTAATTCTATAAAAGTTATTTCTTAACCTCTGAATTACCAAGAACACCAAATTAGAAAACATGTTTCCATTGTACCTTTATGTAATCCAAAGAATTTAATTTTGTTTCTTTATTTTGAGTTGATCATGCCTGGCATACCTCACAATAAAATTGAAACACTTCATCTTCATTTGGCACATAAACCTCACCCTCTGCTCAGAAAAAAAAAAAAAATCAAGAGCCCTAATATTAGCTATGTTAGCTATATGAGAAACAAAAATCAAATTTAGCTACAAAGAAATAATAGCTGCTGTCTCAAAGAAGTGTTTGTTTCATTCTTTCATTCATTTCTTTGTCCCTCAGTCTCTTTCTTACCCATAACTTAAAGAGAAACTTTTAAAAAATGGACCGAAATGTAGAGACTGCTGATGATTAAGAGTCTTTATTTTTCTTCTAACTTCCTCTTTTTAGGTTTTAGCGAAGAAATCACTGAAAATGTTAAAGACAGGTCTCTAAACCGAGTTTGAGTTACAGGCGAATAAATATTTGGATCACACCCAAAGCTTATCTAGGTCTTGGCAATAAGATTCTAGTTTAAGGAAGGTGAGGTCAGGAAATCGAACTTGTAAAATGGAGCATTCATGCAGAACAGAAAGATGACACAGATATTGCACAGATATCGACAGACCACATTTTCTCCTTTCTTTCTTTTTCTTTCTTTCTTTCTTTCTTTCTTTCTTTCTTTCTTTCTTTC
>JACAXG010000001.1:20447307-20554738 GCA_018881555.1 Amblyornis subalaris
CCTTCCCTTTTCTTTATTTTTTCTTCACTGAAGCCTCCATAGTTTAATGTGTTTATAAATTACCTAAGATCAGAGTTTTCAGGTCAAGCATTTTTTTTTATCTAAAGATGAATAAGAAGAGCCAGAGGACTTTATCATTTTGTGCAATAGTGCAAAGAAATATCTGTAGTAAACTCCTAAAAAACACATAATATTTTAATTTTGAAATGGTAAAATATAAATGGTTTCAACAAATTGATGTAATTGACTGCTAATAAAGATGCAATGGGAGTACAAGCTACAAGGACCTTATGTCCTGATTTCTAGAATGGTATGACAAGATAGTAAGTTTTATTCTATGGCTTTAGTTAAGTGTTTGTTCCTGATCCTGTCACACAGTATATAGGGCTAGAGCTAGAGTGATATTTAGTCTGGCTCAGCACTGCCATGAAAATATTTTTATACTTACTCATGATCCTCATCATACCCCATATAACTAAACCATAAAAGCAAAGAATAACAAATCTATAATGCCTTCACTAAGAAATGTGTCTTGTAGAAGAATGATGTATGACTGAAGAAAAAGCTACCTCAGGAAAAGTATGTGGGACTGGTAAAAGGCTTGTTTGTCTGAGTAGGAATAGAGACATTTGAATAAAACTTAATCTCTAGGACAGTGAAACCAGACCTGGGTAACAGCATCTGTGTCAGTGATGGATCCACAAGGACCTCATGGGGTGACAACATATTTACAAAGTTTTATAACCCTACACTCCCTAAGGAAATTTAGTGTCTTCACAGGCACGTCATTTACGCTTTGAAAATACCAAAAGCAACATGATTTGGTGCAATTGTCCCATGATGCATAGAGCATGTAACTTGGAACCAGGAGCTGCCCTCCATGATCGAGACAGAAAGCTCCAGTCAACCCACTACAGGACATTGCTGAGCCCTTCATCCAAGATGGTGATGTCCCTGGGAAACCATATTTAAGAAAGGGCAAAATGCTGCACATCAGTGAGGAATAAGGGGGAAAAAAGATGAGAAACAACCCCACAGACACCAAAGGAAGAGCAGAAGGAGGGGAAGTACATGTTCCAGACATCAGAGCAAGGACTCCCCTGCAGCCAGTGGAGACACCACAAAGGAGCAGATATCTGCACTTGAGCTTGTAGGGAAATCCATGCTGGAGTGGGTTTACCCTGAAGGACTACAGCCCATGGACAGGATCCACTGTGGAGCAGAGGAGATGCAAGAAGAGGAAGAAGCTGGTACAGACTGACCGCAACCCACTTCTACATCTTCCCGTGCCAGTCAAAGCATAACAGGCAGAGAAGTTGGAAATGGAGGTGTTAAGCTGAGCCTGGAAAGGGAAAGGAGCGGAGGAGAGTGTTGTTTTGATTTTTGTATTTGTTTCTCACCATTCAAATCTATTTTAACTGGTAAAAAACAAATTAATTTTCCCCAAGTTGAGTCTGTTTTTCATGTGAAGGTAATTGGCAAGTGTCTTTATCTTCAACCCCTGCTTTTTCACCCCATTTTCTCCCCCTGAACTGTCGAGAAGGGGGAGTGAGAGAGTGTCTGGCTGGGGGGGTTGACCTTCAGTCAGGTTAACCCACCACAAGCAGGAATTCGCAGCACTTAATTCATTACCAGAGCAGAGGAGGGCACTCAATGGTAGGCAAATGTCTATTCTGGGAGTTGCCCACCTCTAAATGAGACCAGTGCAAGCTTCAAGCTGATATTCCACCTCTATTCCAGTACTTAGTGAAAGAAGGTAATGGAAACGATTGCATTTATGCTATGCTATTAGACTTCAAACTTAGGAAAACACAGAACATCACTCTGTCTGCACAAGAAGTTAAAAGAAGTAATTTCGGGCTAAAAGACAAACTTGGTGTCTTGCTGACTCGTGACTCTGTTCTTGTAAGTGCTTGGGCAGCACATCGCCTGGACGAAGTGAAGACTTCAGGTATAGGTCCTAAATGTGCTATGTGTGACACATACATTTCTGTTTGCAAATACAAAACCTTCTGTGCATGAATAAACTGCTTGGCCGTGTGATTTCTGTTGAAGATTTTCCAAGTAACCTCACAACGCATTCTTGGACTCACAACTGGAGAGTCACAAGGACAGTCTTGCACTGCAGCTGAATTCAGCTGCTGAAAGGTCCTGTTTACCATGTACACACTTCTATCTTTTCCCTTGCAAGGTTGAGCCCTCAGGATGAGTTGGCTGACACATTCATTTCGTAGAAAATTAATCCTCTCTTCCCTGCCACATGCTGAGAAGTGTACTTTCTGTCATCAGTGAGCTGAACCATCTCATCCTTCTGGGAAGCTGCATAAAGATGGATGATACAGGGGAAGAGGAGGAAAAAAAGACTGGGCAACATGTCAAAGTTAGATTAGGTATGAAAGGAAAATGTACCTTGTTAAATGTCTGAATAAATGTCTGGTGAACTTACAGTTGAATATTTTGTGATTTTTTTTCAATATCTTCAAAATTAGTGTCTATGTGATATTTCTATGTTTTTTTCACACGCATTTGGAATGGAGATCTATATGTAGGTGACATAAAAAACAAACATAATTTGCTGCCCGAGGGTAAGTAATGAAACCACATTTGTCTATTCCTGCACTTGCACCTAGAATAATTTTGTTTATTTACACACCTTTCACACCTAGTATTGAAGTAAACGCACAGGCAGACCTTTGCATCTCCAAGTGGGAAGATGAGCTACATCAGTCTGTAACAGGTAGTAACCAGAAGAAAACAGCCTGTGTGATCCACTCTCACTGTTAAGAATGTGTGATTGCATCAGTGGTTCCAGATTCCATAGCAGATGGCAAATACTATATGAAGTGATCAGTGACAGTTCTTACTTGAAATGTAGTAAACTCCAGGAAAAATTTCATCCAAAGCAGTCTGTTAATAGTGAATTTTATCATTTAAGAAAATGAACCATTTATCTATTTCGTCTATGACCAAGTTTTCTTCAAAATAAGTTTCTGAACCAAATCTAATTTAATTTTATAAGATTGATATATCAAATATATACTTAATCTTAGTAAAATTTCATTGATCCTTCCAGCAATAAGAGCACTAAGAGATATCAAAAAAATTGTCAGTTCCAAAAGCTGCTGATATAACTCTAATCTGTTTGAGACATACATATGCACATTGATTTAAAATGAAACCTAAAATAGAAAAGGATTGCTCCCTCCAACAAAATGACTAATCTGCATTCTTCCTTGAAGAGTTACATGTTGGTAAGACTTAGTTACATATATGGTTTGTTGACCAAGGAAAAAGGAAAATTTGTCCACAAAAATAAATAGAACTATTGTGGGGAAAGCAGATTTCTTTCCCTGTGAAGCCATCAAAGAATCTTTTTTATTATTATTCATCTTAATTCAAAGGTCTGGAATTGTGATAAATGTTGAATTAATAGGGAAACATGAATACCATATAACTGCATGCTTTTCTGCTGCATGTCCTGCAAAAAAGTTACTTAGTAAAGTACATGAAAAAATAGTCAGACCTACTGTAATACATGAGATTAGATACTTCTGCCAATATTGCACTGATTTATTACAAGACTGGGACTGTATTAGTGATATGTGTCAAATAGCATGTTTTATGGCTATCAGCATTTTCTATTAAAATAAATGTGTAGCAGAGTCTGAGGTAATAAATCAGACTTTTTTCCCCATACATTTAGGCTTAAATACCTTTAGGGAGATTAGGCTAATAAAAGCTTCCAAGTCATATTTACTGAATAGATTTCTAAATGTACTTAGCATTTGTAGAATGCTGCAACATCTCTCTAAGTCATTCCTATAAATCACAGTGAGTGCATCATTACCATTTTTTACTATTATTTTTTCTGCTTAACTCTCAATTGCCTTTACAAGAGAGTTCTGTACAAAACCAAAAGCTGATGATATGACACCTTTTTGTTTGCTAACGTTTTCTGGAAGAAACACTATTCTGAAAGTTAAAATTATGGGCCCTGGTTTGTTAGTTAGAGCTTTCAATTATGCCTCTGGAAGGGCATTGTCTGTGAGAATACCAAAGCTTCTTGGATGAATAACAGGATCTAACTTGAATGGCCATGGCTACTAAGCAGTCTTTTAAAGTGGTAGGAGTTTTCTAAGGATGAGGAAATTATTATTTTTCTGGTATGAGTACAGAATTCATAAATCAGGGAGGCTAGAGGAACAGACCAAGTTGCATGATGTCAACACCGGATCATCTAACTCATTACATACCCTTTCTTGTTTTGTAGGACACACCAGCAAACAGACTAGGAGCCAATGTAGCCTTGGAGATTCTGTAAAGGAGAAGGAGATGAAAGTTGGAACTCACACATCATACACATATGTTGCACCACCTGCTCTTTGTGTATAAAAGGAGTTGCACAAGAACTGACATTTCTGGGAAATTAGCTTTCTTGATTTCTTTATAAATACTCAGCATAAGTGGGACGTGCTGTGCCAAAGCAAATATTTGCCCTCCTCCTCTTCTGGTCTCTCACTTTTTCATGTATTACTAGAAAACCTGAATATGAATTTGGTTCACTAAAAAGTAAGTTTGTTGTTGAGGTCTTGAATACACCAGGAGGCTCTGCAGCGATCAGCCTTGTCCCCTCTCTGTGCTGTGCCATTGGTATTCGTATGCTTTGTTCCCTTATCTTGCTCATTCTTGCCTTGCTGATGTGACTTACAGCCTTGGATGTGCTTTGTCACTGTGGATTTACGTGGGCACCAGAGTTCTGTTTCCCAGGCTTGCCTCCTCTCATTAGTCCTGCCAGACTGCACCCTTACTGGTGAGGGCATCAGTGTCCCCTGCCTTGCTGTCACCATTGGTCCTTGCTTATCTTTTACTTCATGAAACAGCCCAACCTTCCTTTTCCCTGGCTTATGTTTGTTGCCTCTTTGTTTAGGTTTATTTATTTACAATTATTATTCAGTAGAGAGCTGCTCAGCTGAAGCTAAAAGGTCAATTTATGGAGATTGAGTTCTTGTTATTCCCAATTCAGCAACTTAGCAAAAAACTTATTAGACACTTACTGAATAAAGTATTGCTCAGTAGGGTGTTGATCTGCATTTAGTCTCTTATTAAAATCAGCTTTAGGAAAGAATGGAAGAACTTTCTATTTGTTCACAAAAAAAACCAAAATTCAGAAATATTTGCATTGTTCAAGACTTCTTGCAAAATCTCCAAGGTCTGGTAGAGGTGTAAAAATACACAAAGTAGGTGGAAAAACCCCCAACACAGTATAACTTAGGAATGAATATGGTTCCTTGTGAAAACTTTTCTGTTTTAGGCTGGAAAAATCTTGTGTCACAATAGCTGTCACAATAAGGATGCCGCAAGATAAGAAATGGTTTTTACTCTCAAAATACAAGTGCTCCATTAAAGATAAGATAGTTGAAGTTTACTATACAATAGGCATGAGCTGCACCAAATCTAATATTTTGCCCTAAATATTCTCAGAAAAGGAATAATCATGACAAATCAACACGTTGGTAATAATGAAAAATCAAAGCCGTTGCCCTCCTGTCAATGGTGTTAATGGTGTGCAGAGGCTTCTCCAAGCACCAGTACAGAACAATGCAAAGACAAACCTAAATTCTTAATAATATTCTTTTCCAGAGTCACTTGTAAATAAACGTATTTAAGAGGATTTTAATTTTAGAACTGAGCTTGTCGATGAAACAGAGGATTTTCAGCTCTTGCTTCTGTTTTATGCCAGCAGTTTGAGAACGAAGCAGCTCAAAACCCTTCTGACAGACTGGCACTGATCACTGAACACTGAATGAGTATTCTGCCCACCCATGCTGTAAAGCTCTCTAACATGTGAAGAAGCTTTWGATTTAAAAAGCAAGAAATTCTTTAAGGGTTACATGTTTGTGAGTTGAACAGGTCTTGAATGCTTTTGGAAGAACAGGATGTGCACATGACAGGTTTTCATGAGGATGCACAAGATAAGCAAAATAAATGAGGGTGACGGGGCACTAACAACAAGATGCTGCTGCTCAAGGAATTCAGGCTAGCTAACATACTTTTCAAATCCAAAATATATGCCATGTAGCCAGTATAAGACTTAAATTACAGTGGTATTCCTGACCACAAGTAATTTGGTCAGCTACTTGGCTGATGTGCCTTTATAGCTCTGGCTGACGTTCCACAGTTTGCGCTGTGCATCACGAAGAAATGCATATTCAGGGTTAGGCACTGGGTGGTGTTGAAGAGCTAGTTAGTAGGAAAGCGTCTTTGTACCGATCCTGAATGGACTAATATTCACCTTTCCTTGCAGCCCATGTATCAGGATCTGTTCTTCATAATAATTCATCTGGTTGTCTAGACTTAATCAGGTACATTGATTTAGTTTTCCTATTTGTAAAAAATATATTGAGATGAAGTCCTAAATTGTAGTTCTTTCTCTTATGTTTGGAGTTACAAATATATTCCTGTAAGTAAAATATCCTTTTCACATTGCTTTATCACTGAAGAGTTTCTACAGCCTGACCTTGTAGAACTTGAAATAAATGGTTTTCCAAAGTATTGTATTTAATGTTAACCTGTGTTTGACACAACTATAGAAGGATCAGGTTTGTTTTTTTTTTTTCTTAATTGATTTTGCACAACACAAGTGCAAGTAAATATGAAAGAAAAAAATTTGGGGTTAGTGCACCATCACACCAAAGTATTTTAACCATGGTAAATGTYCATTTAGCTTTCCAAATATTAAATATACATCTCAAGTAACAATAAAATAAAAATTAATCTATTCAACTCTGTATTATTTAAAATTACCATGTTTAGAGTGATTTCACTAAATAAATGACAATATTTTSCTTTAAAAGAAGACAATATCCAACAACAATATTTGTGGAAAAAGTTTTAAATTAGTCTGAAAATTATATRCAGCTACACTTACAATAAACAGCTATTATGTGTACACAACAGAAATAAAAGAATACTTCTCTATCTCTACTAATTTCCAGGCCAATGGCATTTTCTGTGTTTGTCTGAGGGTTAAATTGTCTTCAAGGCCTTCTCCTAATTTTAATTTTATTTCTAAGGAAAGGTGGTCTTTAGTATATTGATCTCAAAAGTTTTGGAGTTTAATGGCCATCAGGTGTTCAAAGCCAGGTTTCTCAAAATATATCAATATTTCTATGACCTAGAAATCCATAACAAAAAATGTTATTACAGAATCAGCCTCTCCCTAGATATCAAGAAGCCAAATTTTCAGCCACAGCAAGCTTCTTTAGGTGTCATCTGTGTCCTGGTATGGCAAGTGCCGCCTAGTTCCCCATCAGAGAGAATGTATTGAAAGGATTAAAAAACTGTCTGATACTTTCAAATATCTCACAACTTTAGGAAGTTTGTTTTTATTAAAAGGAGAATTGACGTGAATATTATCTGAACTAGTCACTTATCCCTAATTTAGTTCTATGTCRTAATGAAGACAACATTAAAATTGCTGACACCTACACTTGCTTTGCATCACAGACACTAGAGATAAAACAGTCACCTTGACAAGGAGAAGTGAGACTTGGCCCAAGGAAAAGACTTCTAACATACAAGTGGCCATAGAGCTGTGTGAAGCTGCAGCAGTGTCACTCTATCCATGCATTCGTATTAAGAGAAGCTCCTGGATTGCAGCAGAGTTATCAGAGTACTGCCACAGACACTGTCAAAAAAAATGCAAGTCAAGTAGAAAAAAAAACCCAGAGGAGTCAGAAGGAGTACAATGAAAGCAAAAGTGTTAAACACTGTAATAAGTAAATAAAGAAATAAACATCCTTGTCCTACCAAACCACAAAACACACATGGCAAAACAAAAAAACAAGACTTCCAAAAGATATTTTCATTTAACTGTGCACGCTTCTTCTATTTGGTGTATTTATAGTTCTTTCATTCTCTCTACCACCTAATAGCATGCCTGTTAATATTCACAGTATAAACTACAGTGCTTTAGGGTAATTGGTTAATCAATCAAAAGAATTCTCATTTATACCCATACTCCTGTGGTCTAAGGAGGTCATTTTAATATTGTGCAAATACCTTTAAGCAAACCCCAGGGACAAATCAACTAAAAAGTGCTATAAGTGGCTATTTTTCTATAGCCGTGTTTAGTGTTTATACTCTGCTGTTAGATACTGTAGGTTGATTTTATCGAGCCTTTTGAGTATAATGAGCATAAATGTGACATATACCACCATATGGTTTCTACACATGGACACACTGCAATTAATGCTGCAAACTGTAACTTGCTTCTTAGTTGTGTTTATTTATGTCATCAAAGTTAACTCATTTGCACTATCTGTGTATATACACACGTATGTGACTATAAACATAATAACTTCTGTGCTTAACTACTGATTTTGCAGAATAAAGCCTTTACGTAATATATGATCAGAAGCAGAATGCAGCAGAAATACTTATCTCAAGAAAGTTGTAAAAGTACCGTGCTATAGTACTGTCATTTTTTTCTTGGCCTTTAATGTTGACAACTACCAGAAAACATAATTCTGTTCTAAGTGAGCAATTATGATTAAATTGCACTCTACTATCATATAYATAGTACATTTACAACAGTAGCCTAAATTTCTTAATTAAATCTTATGCTCTGATTTCAGTCATTGCATCTGCTGGAAAATTTCTGAAGTTATAAGTAAATTTTTTAGCATAAATCACATGAAACTTGCAACTGGAAAAATAAGGAACCAATAGTATTTGAAATCCAGGAGTGGGTAACTCACAAAATAATTCCATGGCATCAGAACTGGCCATTTTTTCAAGTCATACAGAGATACACAGGCACGCACCCTGAAGAAGTATCTCCTGTTTCACCTTATTTAGAGCATGGTTAGACAGCTACTGTAAACAAGCAAGCACTTTGTTCCCCTTTTCCCAATAAAGAACACCCTGACATTCAGTACAAGAAAAATTGAGATAATTTCATTACAAACTTCTGCTTCATAACACTTTAAGTACACATTCATATTTCCTATCTGCTTGGGTAATACTTTGGTGTACAAAAGTATCCAAAAAATCACTTTTGTCAAGATAGAAATATCAAGTCTTAAAATGGTAGGCAACCAACATTTCTCTTAGAAGTTTCAGCCAAAGTCGTTCCAATATATCATTTAACAGTTATCAGTAATACTCAAACCTATGAGAATATAAACAGAAACACACAAGAGAAGTTTCATGTGATAGATTAGACTCTATTGCCTAAATGTTTATGCTTGTTTATGTTGTTGATCAATGTGCATGATGTGTTCATATGTCATTAAGCTTTTGCATGATATTGGTGAAAGAAGTAGTTTGATTTTTAGCAGAGCAGTTAGTACGTGAAATCTTCTATACATTGTCTTTTCAGCAAAAAATATACAGAACAGCAAATGGAGCATAGTACAATTGCATATTTATGGAGTTAGTAACTATGAATATATATATTTATATATAGTGTGACAAAAATCAAAATGTGTGTAAAGTGCTTTCTTCTTGSTAATATTTGAAGATAGATAAAAGTAGGTTTAATAAAATCTACTTTTTGGACTGTATATATTATTTAATAACTCAGCATGAGGAGAGTTTCCAACAAAGACACAGTATAAAATTTATCACCTTGAGGAATAGTCTGTTTAACTTTGTCGTTTCAAATATTTTGTGTCAAATACAAAGAAAGAATTTTTTTCCTTAAGACATGAAAGCATTTGAGTACTTTCAATGCTAAAAGCAAAGAAACATGCGCAAAAGCTATGTTGGAAGTGTACTTGCAAAGTATGAAGGTTGTCATTAACTGAAAAAATTACAAAAGGATCTGTACTAAAATCCATCCTYGACATAACTCAGTTAGAGCTAATGAAATTGTGCTGAATGGACTGTGCTGTGTTTCCATAAGACCTCTTCTTGAGGGCCTGCTTCAAACGTATAAACCAGCGTCAGTAGCAAAAAAATGGAGACACATTCACTGTTATATCTTCCCTGCCATTTGTGGACAATTATGCTCATGTTTTTGTAAGATTGCTTTAAAAAACTAAAAAAAGTAGATGTCAGAACAGTAGATTGTGGGTTAACTGAGTTGCAGCCAGGACAAACCCAAGGGCGAGAATAACTGAATATTTTCTTTTATGAGCCTGCACTTCCCCCACCATTTGACTTTGTTCAATTTAAAGACAAAGATTTCACTAGCAGTGTGCTGCATTTGGCCATTTTTGTTCAAAGTCTCCATCTAGCAAAGATTTAAACCCACTTAATATACCTGCACATCCCATTYGTTTGCAATGTCTCATTCATCCACTGAGTAAACATGCATAGACTGGAGATTAATTTTTTCCAAAACACCCAAAATTAATACTAAAGGACAGTTTTAAAGGTAATTTAAGGGTATAGTATTAGATAGTGCTCGTAGGTACATACTGTCTGTTTAATTGTCCCTACTAATTTAACCAAATTTTCTTTTGGTCCCTCAATKGCTATCAGTTTTAATCCTTACTGGTTTGTTTCCATGTATTATATTTTTTAATACCACAACATAGATATCATTGATTGGATAAAGTAATAAAATCAAATACCCTTAACCATGTAGGTCTCTACCAGTGTCTTAAGTAACAAAAATATAAATCTAATAGCTCACTTGCAGCATCAATTTGGCTTGATGGCTAAGTAAATCATGTGCAATTCTAAATTGAAATTTCAGGGTTGATAGATTTCTAACAATGGTTTGGGCAGTGTGATGTGAAAGTGATTAACATTGGCAATAGATTTGAGCAGCCTGTATTATTTTCCCTAGCAAAGTTGGAGTAATATTTAGACAGGGAAAAACCTAGATCTAGACTGCCAGCCTTTCATATCAACTGAAAATAGTTCTTTTCTATCAAGAAGCTGATGAAACCTGGTGAAATAACTGAAGCATAAGCCAGTCAGTCTGCAGGGCACCTGGAGCATGGCCTCCAGGGACAGGTGCCTCCCTTATRGCAACAAAACACCGCACCAAGGCCTTCAGTTCTGGGCATGGTCAAAAACACACCTCAGGATCACACACTTTCCTTTCTAAATAAATCACTGTACTGAAGYTGGTCTATTGGAGCAATTCCACCGACATCCCTACTGCAAGAATAGAAAACCAAAAGCGAGAACATAACAACCTTCACTTGCTGTCCATGGGAGCCCAGGCTTTGTGGGAGTCCAGGCTTAGAGATTGTTATCTCCTACTTCAGCAGAAAACCAGGATACCAGGAACAGGGAAAACCCTTGTACAGAGTATCAAGTTGATTTACTGCAAATCAACAGAGCAAATAGAACTCATTTTCAGCTGTTTCAGGGAATCAATTTGCCTACATCTAATAACTGAGGATCACATGTTATTTTTTTAATTCACTGTCATGTGCAAATAAATGTGGCAGATTAGTAAAAAATTCAGAGGATGAATGGAGTATCTGTCCAAGATAATATTCCCTGCAGCTTTTAGATACAGAAGAACACCTCTGCATGGTAACCATATCAGCTCCCAGGAGTCTTCAGGGAAGCAAGGAAGATATGACTACACACAACATGCACTCCCTCATTTATTTTTGTCTTGACCAATCCTGGCTCAGAAATTATATTATACAGTCTTTTATTTATTTATTTATTTATTGCTCACTGAACTCCTTCTAGCAAAAAATGAGAACATGAGGAGAAATTGGAGAAGGATAATCCCTTGTTTGTTACACCAGTGTTCTCGGGTGTGGGGGATTGTCGGGGTATTGGAAACTCTGAGTCTTCAGATGTAAACTTCACCATAATACTAATCAGCCAGGTGAAAACCTGCTAAATATGCCACTTTGATAAATAATCATAGAGAAAGTTAACTTTTTTGGCAGGACTTTTTGTGACTATGGATATTAAGTTTACATTAGCAAGAACAATACTTTTGTTTTATTCAGGAACAGGTATCTCTTAAATGTACATGTGCAAGAGCAGGGAATGCATAACAAGTATTGCCATATCCTTCTAATGTATCAGCTCATTTTAGTCTGTGATGATTTCCTTTCCTTTCACCAAGAGACAAAGTCCATATCTAACAAGTCCCTTGCACTTGATAATTTTATTTTGGATAACTGCAACAGTGCTGCATGCTTCAGAGCTGTGTGTGACCTCTACTGCCACCTTTATATTATGTGTCTCTGTCAGCCATTTTCAGGCATTGTTACATCCCAAAGCTGAATGTGGCACTGKTGTGACATTTTATTTCTGTTACCATTTAATCTACCATCTCTTTTTTTTTTGCCTTCAGGTCGTTTGGTTCCCTATGAGCACGTAGCATCTATCTTTGTCAGACAGGATTGTTTACAAATGGGTCATTATCCRTAGGAACTTAGCACTTCCTCTCTTTTCAGGACTTTTTCAAAACTAACTCATTTCTCTTGGACTTATTATAAATATCCAGAACTGGAGAGCTTTAGATTCTTTTATTCAGTTTCTCTTTTATAAATTTTCTCTTTTTTTGGGGAAGTTTTTTTTCGGGATTTTTCTGATTTTTTTTTTTCACTTGTAAAGGAAAAAATAGTCTAAATAAAATCCATGCAGAAATCTTGCCCGCTGAAACCCTTCCCCATCTTTTAATTGCATATTTTGAGACATCTGCAGTAAGCAGGGGTTACTTCATTATTCTTCTAAAGAAGGACACAGAATTGCAATGGCACACCAACTCTTTGTAAGGGGTCAATATTCATACACCTTGCACTGCACGTTGCACAGTAGGGAAGAACACAGTGTACCAATTAAGAAGGTACAGAAACCAAAAATAAAAGCAATCGCTTTATTTTTTTCTTTATAATTGCCAGTATCAGTCTACGCTATGAGAGATGTCCTACCGCTCAAGAAGAATATAAATTTCATCCACAGGAAAATCAAAGAGGGTTCATTCAAATTTGCAAGTCACTGAGGAAAAAAACAAAAAGGAAAGAGAGAACCTTAGATGTGATGCTTCTGTGTGCAAAAGAGGAAAAGATGACCAAGTTGTTAGATCTTTAATTTTTTCCTACAGTAAGAAACACATTAAGTCCAAAAATGTTCACACCCCTTCCACTACTCTGTATCTTGCAATACAAAACCTAAGATCATTAACAAGTAGGCTTAATAATCTAAGACAACACAATGTTTCACAGATCGGAGAGACTGCCAAGTTGCTTATGATGTTTCGTTTTAAAACGACAGACTTCTCATATTTAAAAGAAGTGTAATGAAATGCATATATTTTGATATTGAAAATGTACAGGGAAGWAGGTAGAGGAATAATGAGCATTTTTTCACGCTGTTTGATCAAAACAACCCTTTTAATGCAAGCTTCAAATATACAGACAGAGGGAGCCCATGCTTTATACACAGAATCCTTACAAAACAGTGCATCAATTTGTAGATCTTAAACTACATAACAGAAAAAAAGAGTAATACAGACATAATGTATGGCTTTTCTAATCAGTCAACAGCTACAAAGAATGTAATTCATGGAAGAAACATGATTTCTGAATCTCACAAAATTCTAAATCTCATGCCCACACAAAACTATTCTAATGGGTTTATGTCTGCCTGGATAGTAACAGTCATGATATCTCCTGTTTATAGCCTGACCTCCAAATCACTGATTCCTCACCCTGACTTCTTCAGTCTCATCCTGGCTATCTGGTAACATTTTAAACATTTTTTAAACTGAYGTCTTTCACAGTTTGGAAAGAGTTTACTATGCAGCACTTCATCTGCTTCCACTTCGAATTATCATTCTGAATTAATTCCTTCATGTCTATTTTTTCTGGGTTTTTTTTCTGKTGGTCTGTAAATTTATTGCTGCACTAATTCAGGCTTTTCTTCAGCTGTCATTTAAGTCACAGGCTAAGAGGAGACAGTCTTTTTATGCTTAGCTTTTTCTCTCTAATCTCTATTTTTTTCTCTCTAATCTCCATATAGAAAACATCTTTATTACTTATTCATTTATTAATTTTTGCATATAAAACATTACAAGAAGTGTATGGATAGAGTTCCATTCCTCCACTGTACACATCCTCGCCCCCTACAGAGGATCCTGTGAGCTTCTATCTGTCAAGAGGCACATTTGCTTTCTTTTTTTTTCTTTTCTTTTTTTTTTTTTTTTTCTGATGTAGAACCATTCAAGCTTCAGTCACAGTAAACAATCATCTTTGCCCTCATTCTTAGGAGCCCCAATGTGATTTCATTACCACTGCCCAGAAATCATTCCCCATACTAGTTATCTGCAAGAGGAAAATTGATTCCAGACTAAAAACAAAACAGTATTTTACCTTCATTGTCAATAGGAAAAAAAAGAAGACTTAAAAAATATTATTAAATTTGCATCACATGCAAACTGAGATGTTTGTCTTGCTTTTATATGGGTATTCAGGGACCATTTTGAAGTGTCTTGACAAAATTAATTGTAATGTTAATTGGTAGCTGGCTGAGTAAACATCAGTTTTAACATAATTAGGGCTGCATATTGTTTGTTTAAATGCACTTATGTAAAGAACATGGATATTTTCTGACCTTATGAATGAACCATTTGTTCTAGCAAAAATTGTCAATGACAATTATGGAATGCTTTATACTCCTAAATACATACATTCTTAGACTCTGATGGCTGTATTATATAGATTATTTGGTGATGCTAAACCTTAGCATCTACACTCAGTGTATGAGTAAATGACACAGACATTACTGGGAGGAATCCATGAATCTGTGCAATATTTGACATTTTGACTTTTTCTTTCATTCTAAGGGAGGTAACATTGCAGAAATCACAGTGCAAATATTTTTTATAAAGTCAAAATATTTGTGTATCAATGCAGAATTTATGTAAGCCATAAAAAGAATAATAATATTAATATAAATTATTGTCATCAAAAGTAAATTATTTTTCTTTTAAAATCCATAATTTTAGTACAACTAAAAGACGGACACTCTTTTTAAAAAACTCTTAACTCACAGAATGCTTCTTTTGCTATCAAAACATATTCATAAAAAGTCAGCCACATTATTGTTCAGCTAAACCAAAATCACACTGCTTTTATAYAGTCATTTCAACATGATACTCTCTTATTTAAGAAACAAAATATTTCCAAGGGATAGAGAGTGAATTTCATCCCAATATGTAATGATCTTTTTGTCTTGGGCAAGACTCAGCACAGCAGTTTTATTGGTATAATATTTCTGGGGCAGAAATTCAATAGCAGGGGAACCAAGTTATTCAGTTATGAAAGCTGTCTGTCTGGAGACATGCTATTAAACAACCCTTGAGCTTTCTGTTTACTTTGGTGGTATTTATAGTTATGGCTATGCATTTGCAGCTTGCTCTTGCTAAATATTTCTAAAATGCAGTTGCTGTAATAGACAGCACAAATCATCATAGATYCAGCAGTATTGTTTTTCTAAGAAAGAAAAAGGAGAGGCAACAGAGGACTTTTGTTGCTGTTCACTTTGCTTTTACATCTGATTCTTCAGTGTCCTGTTGCTTTATAAATAATGCATTGATATTACTTTTTATAAAGGTATATGTATTCCCCATTATTATAGTACCTGAACATCCCATACGTGAATGCTTTTATGCTCATAGATACCCTTGACATGGAAAATAAACTCAGTGCTGTGAGAGAGCTGAGGGGGTCTAGTTTGCAGTAGGGAATCTAATCTTTTTTAAAAAGAAAAGCAGTGCTACAGCTAACTTCAAATCTATCCTGCCCAACTTCCTACTTTGCAAGTGCACAAATTAATTCAAGGACTGGTTAGAATGTCCTTCAGGCCATGCAAGAATTTATATGTTCACGTAGGCAACAGGGCAGGGGAGGGAAGGCAGGTGACAAGAGTCTTGAAGCAGAAGACATTACTATTCTGGTCATTCACAGAGATATGGATATGACCCTGCAGATCTGTGGATGGTCAAGGACCACCAGGAAGGGATCAGTGGCGGACCAAGGAAATAATTTCAGACCTCCCTCATGTAGGCTGTTATTTTTACTTAAGCTACTGAGCACTACTGTATTTTTATCGAGCTAATTAAAATAATAGAAATATCTGCACATAAGAAACCAACAAACAAAAGAAAATCAAAATCCAAAACTTGAAACAGTATTGCTATGTAAAAAATAATCCAAATCAGTCCATCAGGACCCTCTCACCTCTAAAATGACAAAGTTACTACCATAGGCTACAAAATAACTGATGCAGTTTAACTCCAGGTGGCAACTAAGTACCAGGCAGCCACTCTCTCATTCCTCTCCACCCACCTCACCCCCAGAGAGGAGGAGAATCAGAAGGAAATGGCAAACCTCGTGGGTTGAGATAAGAAAAAAATTAATAGTGGAAGCAAAAGATCATAATAATATTACTATTCATAAAATAAAATATTCTAATACTGTTAATAGTAATAATTATAATGATAAGGAGAGGGAGAAAATGTCAGTGGTGCACAACAAAATTGCTCGCCACCATCTGACAGATGCCCAGCCCATCTCTGAGCAGCAATCAGCCCCTTCTGGGTAACTCTTTATGTAGTTTATATACTGGGCGTTTTGTCCTGTGGGAAGGAATATCCCTTTGGCCAGTTCGGGTCAGCTGTCCCAGCTTCTTGTGCACCTGCTCACTGGCAGAGTGAGCACGAGACGCTGAAAAATCCTGGATTTAGACCAAGCACTACTTAGTGGCAACCAAAGCATTATCCTGATACTGAATCCAAAACACCGCACTGCACCAGCTTCAAATAGGAAAATTAACTCTGTCCCAGCTGAAACCAGGACAATAACTTAATCAAATAGTCACTTAAGTAACCCCTGACCTTTAAGCTGTTATTGCCTGAATTGTAACTTTTTGTTTGCAAGAAAAACCCTAGAGTTAAATTTCTGGGTTGAGAAGTTCTTATAAAAGATAGGTGGGACAAAGCAAAATAAAACCAGGTGTACCTCTAGAGGGATTAGATGGCACTGCAAGAAGACAGATGTTGTACCATGTTTCACTGCTGCTGAACATTGAAAACCAGCAAAGAAACTAAGGATTCTGCCCATTTTTTCAGTGGCAGTGCAGGCAGGGTTATTTTACAGCTTTGAGGCAGCTCCCAGGTAAAATTTATCTTAGTCCTGAGACTCCAAGAGTCTCAGGCATCTGAAATGGCCGCGTCCAAGGGCTGGCTCAGCTCTTTGAAGGGATGGATCCCTACAAAATGGAAATGAAACCTTATCAAGTCTGCTGGCCCAGGAGGCTAGATGACATAATCTARATTTAGATTAAGCATTTGGTGAACCAAACAGTGAGAACTTTCCTGTATTTCTCCTAAGTACCCTCCTCATTTTTCAGCAGAGTGATACCTCCTAGGGACAGGATTTAGCTCCTTCTGCACAGCCAGCTCAGCTGAAGAACAAAAGACCTTAAAAGGAAGAGAGGTGAGTTTGACGTCTGTTCTCAAAATTTACTGAACCACAATTTTCGGAATAGTTGCCTAAATGTTATAAAACTACATTACAACATTTTGGCTTGCCAATATTTTACTTCTTTTATATTGTTATTTCAAAAGATGTAAATGTCATCCCATATATATTGGGAGCAATTTTTCCCCATTGTTAAATCACTTATTAGTTTTTCTGTCAGAAATCCCAAAATACTCTTAAATTAAATGTGCCTTCTGTATACAGCTGATAATATTATGATCAAAATAAAATGGTTTATCTAATAAACATCTGGACATGAGTGACAGTAGAAACAGGCATTGATCATAATTTGAAACATGAAGGTTCTTTTGAGGTTCTAGCTACAAAACAACTATCTCAAAAACATTCAACTAAATCCTTGTTTTCAAATAAACTGAAAGGCTAGAGGAGGGCAGGTAAGAGGTCTTGTCAAAACCTACAGTGCACTCAGTTACCCTGCATTGAATTTTACTACCTTGATAATTCACATCAACATGAAGATGTGTCTCCTCAGCTGCGAGCATATTCCTCCTTTACCACTTCAGACTTCCAGGTCTGGCTGGCCTGGCTGTACATCTTGACAGGCAGGTGTGGCAGGGTTCTAAAAAAGGGATTTAAATCTAGATTTGGTGCATGCTAGGATCTGGTCCTTGTATACTTCAGATAGGCTTTCCAGGTGGAAGAGATTGATGGCTGGATTTTTGGTTTGTGGCTGTAAAGGGGAATGACAAATGGAAAGCATTAATATCTGCAGCCACAATACACTGCCATTTTCCTTTATTCTCTTCTCTTTGGGTGCTGATGATCAGGCTGTACCTCCCAAGCCTAGGGGTGCCTGGCCTCCAGGTCACCACAAAAGGCCAATGCCATTGTGCAGGAGGAGACTCAAAAGTACAGGCCAGTGGGATTTATGGGGATCAGCCATCTTCCATGGAGGAACTACATGTGACTACTCACCATATGACTTTTAGTCTAAATGCTAGAGCCAATGTCACTTTCTTCTTCTCATCTTCAATAACAAAGATCATACCCYGCTATTACTCAACAAATTGTTTTAGCTAGATTAAAAGAAACTGACCAGGCATAGTCCTGAAAAACACTGCCTCATTTTGCATTCTGATCCAACAAGGCAAAGATTTCTTGCACGCTTCAATGGCTTGGCTAAAAAAGTGTATCTGCAAATTGGAAACCTTAGGTAATAAGAAATTTAGACACCTTAGCCTCCAATTTCTACTGTTAGCCAATTTAATCTGTGTGTCTACCAGGTATTCATACATGCAGACACAAACATATTTTGAAGGTGCAGTTGGAAATCAAATGTACGTGTTTTTCATTTCTTCATTTCATTAGCCTTCAAATATATTTTGGAGGGGTTTTTTGTTCAGGTATTTCACTGGCTGCCCCTCAGTTTGCTCCTTGCATAGCAATATCTTAGTGGAGGCTTTCTCACCACCCTTCATTCTCATCAAGCAGAAGGAGGAACTAAATATCTCTTAAGTGGTAATTAAATGCTGAAGCAGTAGGTTGCCACTATCCACAGCAACTTGCTGCTTGGAAAGGCTAGTGAAAAGCTAGGCTGTCAGAGCAAAACCATGAGCTGGAAAAGCAAAGGCAAACATGGATCCCCGTGGTTTCAGTGGCTGCAGCTGTGCGAGTGGAGCAGCAGGCCAACAGGCAGTTCGTGGGTGGTGTGTGCTCCATGGACTTGGGAGAAAGCCAAAGAGCATACTTTCCATTGGCCAAGATAGTTACAGAAAAGGCAGATCTGGAAATCTTAAGATGTCCCGCTTGCTTGTTCCCAACATACTGGAATAAAGGCAAGATGATTAAACAGACAAGCTTACTCCCGCGAAACACTGGAACCATGCAGTCAAAGATTTTTATTCTGGCAATCAATTAAAAAGGCTCCATATACCGGCTGATTGCTCAGGTTGAAAGGGCTAGTGATATATATTGATTGTTATATTGCTTAGTATTACTAGCAGCGTTTAATATTTCTAGCAGTGAAGTCAGTGGACTAACAATAAAACTTGCTTCTTCAGTTTTTTGTTTCGGGAGAGCAGAAAAATGGAGTGCCTCTTAGGTACCTTTTAGCAGAATAGGGAGGAAAGTTTCATAAAAATATTTTAAAAGCGAATGCCTGGAAAACATCTGTTTGTTACAATGACTTTCATTATTGGACAAATTGGGACACCATGTTTATATTTATATTCTTTATCTTTTTAGTTAGTTGTCATTATATTTTTATTTATATTTATTTAAAATTTATTTATGTTTTTATATTTCTTTATTTATGTCTATTTTGATTTATATTTAGGAAGAAATTCTTTACTGTGAGGGTGGTGAGAGACTTGAATACGTTGCCCAAGGAGGTTGTGGAAGCCCCAACCCCAGCAGTGTTCAAGGCCGGCTTGGATAAGGCCTTGAATGACCTGTCTAGTGGGAGATGTTCCTGTGCATTGCAGAGGTCTTTAAGGTCCCTTCCCAAACCCTTTACATTCTATAATTCTATTATTATATCATCACATTTTATAATGATAATGATGTAATTTAGAAATAGTTTCTCATATACTCCTATAATTCTTCTAAATACTTCATTGACATTTTGTGAAATATTTCCTGAATCTACCAGTAACTAATATATGCCAAACCTGCTATTATCATCAGTTTGAGAATGTGTGATTGATTTAGCTGAAATTCTGCTTTCAAGCTCTCTTTCACTTGCTTTAACAGATATTTTTGGGAAGTTGATATGTTCTGCTCTTTAACTCTATTTTCTTCCTTCTAGTTTATTTTATCTAACTCAATGTAACTGGAAAAAAGCAAACAAAACCAAACAAACAAATAAAAACCCCCAGAAAACACACAYCTGCCTGAAGATACTCAAATTCATTCTTGTTTGCAAATGTGACCGTATTCTCAGTTTGAGGAATATGACTGTTTACCAAACAAACTTTTAATTTATCCCAGGGGAATTTATTAACAAGATAGGACTTTTTTTTTTTTTAGCTGACCAAAAAATTATTTTCTACAATAGGAGGAGGCAGTTTATTAATTTTCATGAACTCTCCTGGGACCTGAAAACTATTTGTCCAAAGCTGATTCATATTTTTTTAAGTGTGGTGTTATCAGATACACATGATGGGAATCAGTTGATATTGCAAATGTTCTGCTTCTTGTGCAATTATGTGTGTATACACTATTATCTTGAAAGGTTTAGTAGGAATGAAGTTCTCATTAACCTAAGAAATAATTACATATAATGAGAAAAGAAGATGAGAAACATAGAGAAAGAGTGACAAATTGCTAATAAAATGTAGATTCTTATACTGACATAATGCATTAAAGTCATTTGCGTCCATTTTGATGTAGAGAACTGTGATAAATTATTGTGTTAGCTTCCAAATTTTTTTTTTAATGACAACAACCACGAACAATATCCAGGCTTTTACTCACAAGAAAAATATTAGTGTATGTTACAGAAGTTAAATTCCACCAGATTTTTTTATATCACTGCTTTGGCAAACATGATGGTGACTGGTTTATTTTTATACSTTTACTGCTGCACCAAAGCAGTTTGGTGAATGATACTTCAGCTGATCTATGTTATTACAGGCTCCTTCCATAGGACCAAAACTATGGAGTCACTATTCAGTCTTATATACGGGCAGCATTCATACATATTGTCACAGAAATCTTCAGAATTAAATCAAAGCTGCTTTAGTAATTTGTAAAGAAATTACATTAACCAAGCTTTTTCTCAGTTCTTGGTTTATCCCTTCAAGAGCTAGAACTTCCAAGCAGTAGATCAGCATGAGATAAAAGCTAAGTGAGTATCTACAAAGCAGCGTGACAAACGCAATGTAAGCCCAGCTTAGGTGAAATGCAGTAGGACCATTCAATGTAACCTCTCTCTCTTTCTCCCCCAGTCCCTGCCCTTTTCCTGTTATTCTGATGAAAAGCTTAACCACATCTCTCTTCAACAATTGACTATAATCACATTTTGCCTCTCTTTTCTGAAGGGCACAGAGTCCASGCTAAATTAAAAGGCAAGTAAAGAGACACAAGCCTCTTGAGGAGCATGCCCAGCTATTGCTTCTTGGGTGAGGTACAGGCTCCGGGTCAAGCACCTCTGCTCAGCTCAGGCACAGCAAGCCACAGAAAAAGATATGCACACTAACAAGGGAGGCCCTGAAGCAGTGGGGTATTCCCACAGGGAAAGKATAATTTTTGTCATCATAAATTTGTTTAGCACAAGGCATCCGGACTTAACATTTCTTTTATAGGTGTTGCCAAAATATTAAAGCAGAACAGGCCTTCTCAAACTTTTTCAATGAGATCTGGGTTTATGCTCTCTGCTCTTTGAGCTGTTTCAGTGCAAGCCAACTCTGAGAAGAAAATCATATGAGGCAAAATGTAAGGGCTTAGGACAAAATCTCATTTCATTAGTACTACATAGCTTGTACATAACAATGTGCAAGTGCAACCTTGCTAGTACAAATGATCATATCTAACAAGACTTGATTTCAAGTGTGTTTAAAAAGATTTTGCTTTTCTCTTTTTCGCAAAATTATAACCATTTAAACATGTATATACCATGCCAGACATCCACTTTTTAACCAAGTACTTTCAGATTTCGTTTTGCTRTTGGCAAAGAGATATAAAGTTAAACATATACCAAAAAAAAAGTGAAAACCCAAAAGAATTTGAAGTTTCAAGATGTGTTCAAATTCAGTTAGTGTGTTCATCTGTTATGTATATTATCCTACTCTATGAYTTGGGAGTGCCCACCAATACAGTGGCAGAATTATTAGAAAACTATAACTTACAGTTCAAAAGTCTTGATAATTTTTCATTACACGTATAATTCATGCTTATTAATAAGTCTTACACAATATTTCTAAAAAAAGTATGTATTTTTATCATGTAACCACACTTAGTTTTTGTATCTTGGAATAGGAATTTAAGCTAGATTGAAATACTAATGGTTTTGATATATTTCAAATGAAAAAGATCACAATTATTGTCTMAAAATTTACACAGATTAGGAACCAAATCAGGCATGAAAATTTGTAGATTTCTTATACATATTGTGCAAAAATAATAAAAAAATAATTCATACTTTCAGCTTTCAAAGCACTACATGTACATTTCAAGAAAACGAATATGTATAAATTATTCTGGGGTTATTAATTAATTAATTWATTTATTTATTTATTTTGCAGCCCAAAGGTGAGGACATAATTAAAAAATGMTAATAGCAGGAGGCTGTTTGTGTTAGATTTACTCCAATACAACTGAGGACCTGCAATAATTTGGTTTGTATAATTACATGCTCACTCCACTGTAACCAGCAGACTACCTTAGACTGTGACCTCTAAGCAGTGGTAGTCCCTCTGTGTGTTCCACACATCCTAGGAAAGTGATGAGTTGTCCTGTTCTTACACATTCATTCAAGGTTACCTTGGCAACCACTTGATAAGATGGTTCCATAATGTCTGTCCAGCTTTTTTCGCTACAGCATGAGTTTATAGACTAGGCAATTTCAAAAGATGTCTTTTTCCCCTAGGGCCTGTAGACGCAATATGGATTTCTTCCTGTCTTGATAACAAACTTACTAGTCTACTTGCTAGCAAACCTATGCATTTATGGTTTTACTTCCCATATATGTATGCAGACATTGACTCAACTGCTCTGTATTCTACTGAATGTGTTTACTAAATACTTATTTCCAACTTAGGTCTCTCAAATGCGACCGTAACTTTCTACAGACAGGTTTCTCTCTGTTCATCTTCATTCTGAATCCTGCTTGCCCCTAATGTTCAACAACACAAAAATATTAACTAAAGTTAAGGAAGATGGGGATGGCAAAGGTATAGATTTCTTGTATATTAAATTGGTTTAATAATATTATTAAAGAATTTAATTTAGTATTCATTCAATATACTGACATACAGGAGACAGATTTCAAAGATACTGTTTTCTGATGTAATGTCTGGAACTTGGCAGCTGAAGAGAGGACGGAAATAGAAACTGTGCTATTGTCATCGGTGAGGGAAAGAATAGTCTGTGAGCTCAAACAAAAGTATAGATGAGACATAGATCATGGATCCTGGAACACCAAGAAATGTAATTGGAGATTGTACCTTCTTAGGCACTAGATAGTCCATTTTGAGATTTTTCTTCTTTGGGGTTTCTGTGGTGCTCATGAAGGTCCAATACACACTGCAGGTGTAGCAGAACAGGAGTCCATTCTCAGATACAGGAGAAATTCACTGAAAAACCTCCCAGCTGTGCTGCTTTTGTTTTTATATCATGCTTATGTTTACAAAAACTTCTGTAATCATGGCGGTTAAAACCTTGCAAACAAAATTATTCTAGCCTGTCATATACCTGCCTGATCAGTCAGGCAAATCCAGCAGCGTCTGCAGACTGACCCAGAGTAAACTTCAGAGTTGGCATCTGGCTGCTCTTTCAGGGAGATCTGGCATAGCTGCTTCAGTTCTCAGAGAAAATGGGATTATTCGGGGTGAGGGTATCCTTAGAAAAGTGAGCCTATATGGGAAAAAGTAAAATTTCGTGTACTTCGCATAGACAGCAAGTGAAGTATTTGCAGTTGCTGTTTTYGTGAACTGTTTCTTTCAGTAGATGATCAGCCATAAAATTTCTATGGCAAATTATATGATCATATTATTTGAAAGTACTTTCCTTTTCACTTCTTGTGACCTGCATGAATTACTTTTGCTATTATGTCTGCTCATCTTTTAAGTACCACTTACACCATTTTCTTTGTCCTACGGAAAAAAAGGACATTTGATAAAATGTGACCTCTGGACATAAAAGAAGGTATCACAGCAACAAATTTTAGTGGTTTTTTTTATAACTCAGGGTCTTGGACATTCTCTTTAGCATGTAATTTTCAACTCTAATAATATCTAAATCGATGTATGCTGAGGTCAATTTGTCAGGACTGAAAGCACTTGATGATGGGTCTGTGAGCTTTCAACTGGAACATTTAAAAAGAGGTGAAGAGAAAAACAGTCTTTTTCTCCTCATTCTTTTGTTGTTTAAATGAGACTCTGATAAGTCTATGTTGCAGTAAAACTTAGAGGATAACAGTAGTATAAAAAGCTTGAATTGCAGTCTTCTGACTTTTGAATTTCTTTACTCCATATAAACATTTTTTTTCGTTTTTGTTCTTTGAGTATCTTGGTTATTAAATAGTCCTTTCTGCTTTAAAGTCAGAAAGGCCCACCAGAATTAATGATTTTACTGTCACAATTCTCAAAAAGATAAAACGGTTATATTTTTTATTTTTGGTACAGAAAGAGAACAAGGTCTTATTATTTGCATTAAAAAGCACAATACAAAAATACTAAACAAGATCTTTCACAGTCACTCAATTTGCATTCATAAAGTCATAATTCATTTAAGTCCCAGAGCAACTTGAATGGCCATTGCCACAAAAAGTATAGTCTTCCCTTTTGTAAATTACAATTCTATATGTGATACTCAATTGTTTTAGCAAATTAGTAAAGTGTTCAAGGCTTTTCTTTCTCTCCTTTTTCTTTTTGGTGCATTAATTTACCAGCATTTTATTTTCTTTTTATTATCTACATGGATAATTAATTTTCAGCTCCCTTTTAACAAAAAAATAAAACTCCAGGAGTGTATTTATTTATTTATTTTTTAAGGGCTCAGTAATCATTTGACAAGTTGTAAAGCGGGAGTTGAGAAGTGCTGAGGCTGACAAGCCCTGCTGTAAAATTAAACGTGTAAGAAATTTCGGTGTGTGGTTTGTAAAGAGAGAAGGATGCAGGGTACTCAAAATAGACTAGGTGAAGCTACACCCACTCAAGTGCACTAATATGGTGCAGCACCYTGAGGAGGAACTCATTTCTCTGTGCTGAAACAAGAGACAAGCTAATTTAAGGACGAGGACTAGAGGAACTCAAGCCTAAATTAAAGATTTCGGTAGCCTGAACAAAAGACACATTAGAGCTTGGATTCAATGTTTTGACCCGAGGAGATACTAGATAAATTCAAAACTTGCAGCTTATCACAGCCTGAATCTCTGCTGCAAAACCAACATTGTTGTGCTTTTTGATTTTAGAGTTGGTTCAATGTGCAGCACGCTCTGTTGTACTGCACAGACATGTTCTGCCTTCACTTTCTGACATCTCTCAGAAAATCTGAAGTAAAAAGAAGAAAATACTTTTAAAGTCAAAACTAGTACCTTACTTAAAAAAAAAAAGGTTTATGGATTGCATTTACCCATCCTTTCCACAGGTAGTATCAGCATTTTTAAGTCACTTTTTTTTTAAACAGCTAGAGAAAATGTTTTAGGCTCAAATTTTCTAGTATTATATTTGCAAAATGTATTTATTGACATAATCAGTTTTAATAAAAATTAATTTCAGTTGTACTGGAAGGTGGACTAGTGAACTGCTAAGGTTCTTTCCAACGGTGCACTTCTCTGATTACATGAATTTGGAAAAACCCGACAAATCCAGATGCCTTTGGTCTTGAATATATCAAGATAAAAATTATACAGGAAATGCTTTCAGATCTGACTGGATACGAGATCTACTACGGAAAATACAAAGTAATTATTATCTGCTGTTTATAGAAAGCAGACAAATTTATGTGGCTGTGACCCAATCTCAGCAATCTCTGAGCTTATGCATACTACACCGAATTTTCCTTTTAACAAGAAAGACATCTGGTTCTGTTAATTGCATCTTGAAATATTTTACAGTAGTCTTTGTTATGATAACCAAAGAAATCCCTGGTCAAAAATTTCTGAGTTGCTTGATGTGGTCTTGAAATTTTATCTACAAAGACCCATACAAGCTATTCTGTTTTAATCATTCCAGCTTACTTCCAGCACACTGGAAATGCACCAAAGTCTTTTAACTTGTTACATTTTAATTTTATCTTTAGACAGTTATTTACCAGATGAAGTTGTAAAAGGAAATCGACTTTAGTTTGAAAAAGGAGATAATATTTTATGAAGAGGTAGAAATGCTTTTTAAATTAATTTCGTAGTTAACAAAAATAAAGGCACACTTTACCTTTGTTAAAGTAAGAGCTATGTTCTAATTAAGTTACTTTATAGTAATGGAAGAAGATACTTTGGGAGTAAAAATGAAGTTTCCTGTTAGCAAGTCTAGTAAGATGTTCACTAACAGGTGACCAGCATACCTTCATCCTCTTCTGTATTTTTTTTTTCCCTGAAACATCTTTGGCTTTGCTTTCTGTGCAGAATCCTGAAATCTTTCCTTAATGGAGTTTGATGGAGCAAACCTGTATGCTAGTCCATATGGAGCAAGAGCTTATAGATATCAGAGTAACACCATGGAAAAGATAATTACTTCTTCACCAAAATAACAGTAATGACTTGGAAAAGGAAGAATAAGTTCCTGTAATTTGTTTGATTTAGCCCAGAGTTCCCACATATTCAAAATTATTCTTCACATTTCTTGTAAAGATGCAGATTTTTTCTACATAATTTCAAGGACAGGTCTCTTCCTTCCTAAGTAGAGCAGCAGTCAGAGGAGTTGTTCTTACTCATAAAAACTTTAACATTTTTCAATTTCCAAGCTATCTTCAGCACAATTTATTTTTGGGTTTGTGCTCCCACATTATTCTCAACTGTAATCCTGAATCCGACTCAGAATATTCTGTATAAAGCTCTTGGTCACAGAGCAACCACTGTGGCCAGCTCTCTAGTTCAGTAGATGGAACCTGAGATGCTTCATCACCCCATCTGTGCTACTAAGCTGGCAGAAATTCAAGGACTTTCAAAACTGTACTCTTCAGATTTCTCTGAAATCAGAATTGGCAAAACATACTGTCATAGTAGAATGCTTTCAGTTTGCCAAACCGACAATTCTAAAATTACCTTCTCAATCATTTATTATTTTCTAATTTTGCATCCTTCCTTGTCAAAGTTAATCTGGTTAAACTAAGTTCTAGCCATGTGTTAGTACTTACCTAACATGGCTACTCAGAAGGAAAGATTTAGTTCTTCTACAAAAGCTGTCCTGAGACAGGTTGTGAATGATAGGCAGTCCACACGATTTAAGAGTAACTCTGTGTTCTTCCACTAAAGCTATCAGTAAAAGAGATTGTATACAGAATATAAACCCAGAATAATTTTGAATAAGTTAATGTAAATAAAGGCTAAGATTCAGATTTACTCACTTTAAAGTTTGGGAAACCAGAGTTTCTTAGATGTCATTAGATGATACTATCACAAGACTGGAGGACAAGATATCTTCCTCTGCCTTTCTAAATCAATAAATTTAGACACAAGAGAAGAAGAAGAAGAAAACAAAACGTCCAAGTCATGAGGTTTTTATTGTGAACACTTTTGGATGTCCAGCATTTCTAATGACTTCCATAAAAATAGCAAGGTACAGCTGTCTGATGGCTGGTCCACTTGTGGTTATTATTACATAGAATCAAGTACATCCTCTTCTGTTTTGCCCTTGATATTTTACTCCAGATAACTTCTTTATTTACCTCTTTTACTTACCTCTAGGCTTTCATATTTTTGAAGCTCTGGCAAAAAGCTGTGGAGTGTATTCTATTGTCCTTTTGTCAAACAGTACCTGATATTTTGGCCTTTTAGAGGCAACCTTCCAATGGAAGTAAAAGTAGTGACATGGAGAACTATTTAGCTTGTTTATTTATAGAATCTATGTCCTTGAGTTGCTCTACAATAGGTCAACGATACAGGAAAATCCCTTCTTTCAAAGTGCCTCACCTCAAACATCAACAACAGAGCTCTGAAAATTATCTCTAATTAAAACTTCATGGAAGAGAGCAACTTCGTCCTCCTTTTGCCAAAGTGCACACTAAGAAACCGTGTCATGGAAGTGATAAATAAATGGCACTTCTTCAGCTGATGTACAGAGCTTACATAAATTTTAAAAAATGTAAAAACATGTATAAGATTTCCACCTGAATATTCTCAAATGAAAATTACTTTCTCACTACACAGCCTTACTTTATATGCCAAGAGATCTCAACCAAATAACCTTGCTAGAAGTATCAGAATGAGAACTCTGGAGGAAAGAGCCATGACCAGAATCTAATCGCTCAGTCACACCACTTATGTGGAAAGAGATACTCAGAGGTTTGACTGTGTGAAAAACTGAAACCTTGTTTTACTGAAGGTGCAAAAAGATCCTTTCCTATTGCCTACAGATATTCTTAGTCTTCTAAGGATATGATTAATTAAATAGTCACTTAGAGATCTTTCAGCCTTTGATGTAAGGCTGAATTTACTCTGGAATAATATAAATATTATAAATTTCGATTTTCACATGCAAACATGTGCAAAATATCTTCCTTCTCCTGATTCTTGGTTTCCTTTGTCTCTTAATATTTCACCACCTAAACACTTTTGTCATGGTAGTCACTGTATTTTAAACTCTGCATCTCGTGTGCCCTCTTCTCTCACTCCTTTTCCAGAACTACATGGATAAGTTAAAGTAACACCACACAAGCGCACATCTGAAGGAGCTCCACAGGTGGTGTTATAAAAGGTACTTATCAAATGCAGAGATGCAGTTGCCTGCCACCCACGAAATTTAATTTACTCACATGTACCTTGGCATTTCCATGCTCAACTACAGTGATTTAATGACAAAAAGAAAGATAAGGAAGAAAAGGGTTCTTTCTATCTCTGCTTTTCCCTCACATATATCATGTATTCTCTGCCAACTTTAGTACAGATCCGATTTAATTCACGGGAAGAATAAAAAAACAACAAACCTATCCTCTCTTTTTCTCTTAGATGAAAATACGATCTTCTAAATGGCCTAGAAGCTTTAGATCTCTGAAGAACTGCTCTTAATCTATCTCCCCCTTAAAGACAGGCCTTCCCTTGAGCCCACTGGAGTCAGTAGAAAGATTTAGACTGAATCCAATAAGATTTGGATGAATTTTTCTGAGAGCACACAATTCATCTCACATCTCTTATTAGCTCTCCAGGTTTGCCACAGGATTACTGAAAATTCTCACCTACACATAAAGAACAAGTCTACACAGCAAACCAATTAATTTCAAATTGCTTACAGATTTTTTAATTTGGTGTTTCATATATGAGGTTGTTTATACGGAAACCTAGCTTCTTTCAYGTAATCACTGAACAAGCAAAACTGCTAAACTTTAACTCAATTCCTGTGAGCATCATGAGCATCGCTGCATGCGAAAAAATGCTAAATGAAAATGCTAGGCCATGTGCAGAAAGCACTTCGCAGAGGTAGCTGAGTTTGCCACACAAACTATTTTAAAGATATAGTTCAACAGCTTAAAGTGATTTGATAACACATAACTTTTAAGTCATGTCTTCAAGACATTTTGCTTATTCTCAGCTAAAATGACCTATTTTCACTTGTTTATGAGACTATTTAAAGGCATTATAGAACCACAGCCATTTTCTGCTGGCTATTTCCCTGGAGTGGTAACAGGTTACTTCCTGCTCCTCAAAGCAAAATGGCCAAGATGCATTTCACCAGCTATTTGTCACTCATATCATCTCATTACCTTCTTAACCAATACCTGAGAATATATGGATTGTTTGCCCACAGAGCACTCATGTGGGGCAGGGCCATATCACTCCAGAGACACTGAGAACCATGTCCGAGCCTCACAGTCCAACTTGGTCCCAGTCAGAAATCCCATTCCAGAACCTGCAGGGCCTCCTGCACCCTAAACCCGATGTCTGCATTCCTGTTCTTTTAATTAGATGTTGTCTAGTCTAACAAAGAGGAAGGGATGACAAGGTAGGAAGCAGCAGTTAAAGATGCTTCAGGATGCACCATAAACAACACAGAAGCTAAGACAATCACACTTGCCAGAAGTGTCAGGATGCAGCAAGGTTCAATCTAAAGGTGTTGTTTACAGAGATTAAAGGGAAAGTGGATGATAAAATCAAACAGGAATCTAGCTCCTCAGTGTTTACCTAAAATCTGGAAACTCTGTATGTCAAACAGTTAAATGTAAGCCTGGGACTCATGTGAGCATGTTGTACCACAGGAGCCATAAGGTACAGCACTCAAGTAGAGACAGATCCTACTTTTTCATGATGGGAGTTATAGCAGAAAATTCTGTTATAAAAGATCCATTTTTATGTCTTTTGCATGCAGGACTTCGGAAGTGAACATAGAAACAACTATCCTGCATTTATTTTCAGATTTACTTGGGTCCACTTGGATCTCAGAGTCACATCTTCCGTTTAGTTATACAATCACTAAACTAAGAAATTCCCTAAACAGGTTCCTAACTGGAAATTAATCTAGTTTCCAGACTGACTTCACAGAACCAGTTCTAAACATCTCTTCTCAAAGAGGCAAAATATTTAATTTTTTTTAGCAAGAGATAGTTGATAAGTAAAATTTTATCTTTCTTGTGTTTTGTACATAAAGAAGTATGTACACTGCTGATTCTAAACCCATACTTCAAGATTAAATTTTGTAGGCCATTTTTTTCTAAGCCCATCTTTTGAAAAAGGAAAGTTTTCTCCCATTACATTATATATAGTCTAATAAACAGCAATAGTAGGAAAAACCAACTAATTTCCCCCAGATGATCTCCATTTGTCCATAGTATAAAGCATGTGGATATGTAGTTCAATTAATTTGAAGATACTGCCTGAATCAGCTTGATGTCAGGTCTTTGAATGAAATAAAAATAAAACCGTTTAAAATATATAGCATTTTTCCACAGGGAATCTGATTGAGAGTTTTCTTAAAATGATGTAAAGTTTCATAAATCATGTACATAGAAACATTAAAGGGAAAAATCTACTCCATTTAGAAGAGACAAAAGCAATTTTATTTCTGTCCTTTGGAGGTCTGAATTATGTATATCCTAATAAATATACATATTTAGTTCCAATAGAAGACATTTGCTTTTACGTTATTGAACAACATTAAGCATTTGTTTGCCATCTGTACCAGAAGCATAGAAGTAATCTGCGGGAAAAATGTGCTCTTTGTAAATTTAAATCATCCTAAAAATTCSTCTTGCAGAAGCATTGATGATTTTTGATCTAGAAGTGGAGGAAGAAATGTCCCACATAAAATGCTTCCTCAAAAAACCATCCCGATCTTTTTCACTATATATTTGACCCACAGCAAAAGATTAACACTTGCATTAGGACACAGTAATTTGTAAGCAAAACAGAAATGCACAAGTTTTCCAGCTTTCAAGCATAAATACAAAAAAGGCCAACAAAATCCAACCCATTTGATACAACAGTGTCCCTTACTACTACTTGTATACCTGACGTCCATTAGTCTAGTTACAGAACACCAGACCTTTCCATCTGTTCACACCTTGTTAACATCACCACAATCCTACTGCAAACCACCTCTCTACCTACCAGAATGGTTAGACTAAGATGGGTGTGGACCTCCCAGTCACATCCTCATTCATAACACCGGGGCAGAACGTCCCCCTGCTCTCATGGATGGGGCATTTAGAAGAGATAACTCAGGCCAGATTAATAGCCCAGCGAGGAGTCAGAAAGCCCAGCAGGAGGTCACCTCCAAGCTCCTGAGAATCTGAGCCCAAGCCCCGAATACACATCTTGGTACGAGAGCAGATGTGGGAAAAGATAAAGGAAAATAAACATCGGTGACCAAAAGACACGGTTCTTATGTCCCTAAAAGCCCACATAAATCATCACAGAAGCAGAAGTTTCTTACACACTCCTTGGGAACGTGTGAGAAGGTTTCTCCCTGAAGCTTGGATGCAACTTTGAGGTTACTTTGCTGAGAATTGAGAGAAAGGATTTTTTGATGTGTGCTCCATCACTAATTGGTGGTAAGAAACACTGGATCCTAAGTTATACTATTTCTTAGCTAGCTGTAAATTTAATGGTACCTTTAACTCTGCATGTATTATACTAGTATTCCCTTTTGTTTTATCCCTGTGTAGTTGATGCCTAAAATAGGAGTACCTGAAACAGAGACTAAGCAAAATAAGTGAATAAAGGTAGGAATTTATTGAAGGCCTTCAATAAGTACACCTTGGGAAGTGCAGAGCCTGGCTAAGGCCGAAGCTTCAGCTAGGCTGGATCCAAGATGGACACAAAGTGGGAGACTGGTCACAAGTTCTCCATACGTTTATAAGTTTGGTCTATTAGCATATTGGGGCCAGATCTTCCAATTAGAGCTTTAGGTAATGAAGTAATATTCCCCCATTCACCTCCCTCCCAATTCACTTTTGTTTATACTTATGCCTAGGATGGTGACCTTGGTTCCCAGGCTGGGAAGAGATTGTTTTGTCTAACCAGAATGCAAGGAGAGCTTGCTTAGCACATAATATGGAGCTCAGAATTACACACTAGTACAGTACGGGATTAGAAAAATCTAAAATCTAATACTTAAGGCTTCATAATTATAGTCTGTTTTAAGTCTTATGTCTGTTAGTTTTGTGTCTATTAATAAATAATTCATTCTATAATAGACCGAATCAGCTATTATTAAAGAACTTACGATTGAGAGTGGGTCTTGGGGGTGCTGGCCATCCTCAATAATGCAACTGCCTGCTGCCAGAGGCCTGGGCAAAAGGCAGGAACTTATTTAAATCCGCATCATCCATTCATAACAAACACTGATTGAAAATCTCTTAAAAAAAACCCTAACACATCTTCTCCTTGAGTAAAAAGAACAGTCTATCATGTGTTCCTTTCTTACTCAGATCCTATTAGCATTTCCACCTCACACTTCAGAAAACATAATAATTTTCTCAGAAGTCATTGCTGTCTGTAACTGGGTTCAGGACCACAATATTTATCCAAGTATAAAAGACATTGCTTTGCTTTATTCAGTCCTTAAAATAAAAAGTTCYAACCTCTTGAAAGAGTTATCAAACATAACTTTCAACAAGTATTAGGATTAAAAAATACTATTTACTCTAAATGCTATTAATAAGAATTCTGTTCAAAATGTCTGAGGCAGTTTCCAAAATGCCTCTTTGTTCTGTGTGTTATGTACTGACAATCTCTCTATAGGCTAAATCAAGGAGCTTTTGATTCTACTTAAGACATCCACTATTGCAAATACTATTTCTCTCTTCACAGCCTCTACAAATGTGCCACGTATTCTCACAGAAAGACTCAGACATGGTTCATTCTCTGATATTCAGCATTTTCCCCATTTCCTTCCTCCCTATCACATTTCAGTAAGAAACAAGATTTCACTGTTTCTTATCTTCCCTGGCTGGAGCAAAAAGCAATTTCCATTGGTTTTCCCTACCAATCTTTTCTCTCAGAGACCCTGCTGGGTTTCCATGGATTACTAATTTCTTACAAAGTTAACTATCCATACAGTAAAAGACAACTGTACATGACTTTTATATTCTTAAAAAGCCTGGAGAAACATTCATTAACCAAATATTTCAACCACTTTGTAGGTTAAAAAGAATTATATACACCTTGAGTCTTCTTAGTCAATGTACATTTACAAATATAAGGTCTTTTATTTAAAGAAATACCTTTTTATATCTCTCTGTTCTAAATACTTCCCTGAAGGAACTTGTAAAGAAAGTTCTTGTTATGTATCAATTCTTTAAATTCAACTGGCTAATTTTTTATTTTAAAATTACAATCTAAATTGCAATTACAATCTCAAAAGAACAGAAAGAACATTTTAAAAAAAAAAGTTATCAGTTTCTGGCCAGCTGTATTCTAAAGATTTCATTTTCAAAAATGAATCATTCACAAATTAACATCTAAGACCTTTTTCACAATATACTAGAACAGTTCTGCATTGCCGTAAGTCATGTAGAAATGGAAAGAGATAAGCAAAAGACTCTGACAGACAGCTGTAACAGAAAGATTAAAAATACTCATCACGTATAAAGTTCAAGTTGAGTGCAGATTTTGCTACAACAAATCTGCACTTGTAGACCTTTGCTTTTTGCTTATATCTAGACTCAGAGAGTCTTACTGCTTACTTCTTTGGAATGTTTCTCATTTTATTATGCATGTTTTCCAGACTCTGAGATGCTTTGTGATTAATTTTGAGGGGTAACTCAAAATATCATTTTTTTTATATACGGGAATTCTAATCAGTTGGTTCGTACCTGTTTTAAAGGTTACTTCTCATTTTGTCTCTTAGTCGGTAAATAAAGTTGAATTCTGAATGTTCAAAAAGACTTCCCTCTTGCTACATGCTATGAGGGAAGAGCTTGGACAGAAAGAGGGAACTTTTTGTTCTTTACGAGAGAAAGTTTTATTCCAAACTTCATATATGTCACAGAAACTCTTTTTCCTCAGGGCCACTCCAGGTATAAAAGTTTGAGGGAGTTCAAAACATCCTCATTATTTACAGTCTTCCTGAGCATGGTATGCTTCTATTTAAATCTAGAAATATCACTTTTTTAGGAGAAAGTCTATAACAGGCAGATGGAAAGGTATTGTCATATATGTTTTACAATACTGTTATGTAAAATTTGTGAGTTCTGAAAATTCTTCCCATATATTTTTACAATACATATAAATGAGTGTGAGAGGTAAAGAAGGAGAACCTACAGCTTTCAGAATTTTTGAGCTTTTCAGAAATTCAGAAGCTCAACACATCATACAGGGACATTTGTATGGATTGCTTCACATGATTAAAATAAAGACCAAAACAGGAAGCGATGGTTTCTTCATTATCATGGCAAAATAAGTCACACAGCGGACATGATCACATTTTGGGCATTTTTGATACTGTGCATTTTGTATTTCTCTACATATAATACATTGTATATAAACACAGGGGTTTATGCGGGTTTATATCTTCTGTGAACTACATCATATACCTGTGACATATACTTTAACTATGTGTAAATACTGATATACAATTTTAATAAAACCAGCAATTTTTTCCTTTTCACTTAGATTACATACCTTGCTTTTCTAAAAAATAAAACACTCTGTTTTCATCTTGTTCATTTATTCTCTGCCTATTCCTGCCTTAACTTTTCATTCTAGGTGGTCTTCCCTATAGTCTCTTCATGCTATGCTAATTTGAAATCTGAGCTCCAAGCGGCATTTTTCATCTACCATCTGTAGTCTTCTGTCATCGGTGGCAGCTCCTCAGTTTTACCATGTACCTGAAAAGCATGTGTAGTCATCACCTAGGATGAGATCCAACAGCGGATCGACACCTACATTCAGACGAATGTGCAAGACATCTCGGAATTCTAATCCATTAAAATAGAGTCAACACTGAATATAGAGTCTGGAGAGTTACTCTGTTAATCAACCACTACTTTAGGGTAATCTGAATAACTGCCTGGGCTCAGCTGTTTGTATTCCTCATGACATTTCATTGGTTGTCCTACTGGTGATACATGAAATCTCCTTAATATCCTGGTTGGCTCTTCTACAGGAAGTGGTCACATAGTTTTTATGACCCCTTCCAGCTCTGTGTATTTATTCTGGGTAATGACAAATTGTCTTAAATGGTACCAGATGACTCTGTTTAGACAGCTGTACCAAAATAGATGCTAAAGGGAGTTTAGAAATCTTTTAAACTTGTGGACACTGTCAAGTAAACGTTAGACATTTTAATCCAGAGTTGTCTTGCTCTTGTGCTGCTGATACCAAACCTCAAACACTTCATGCATAATAGCTAAATGGGATTAAAAAGGAACAGTTCAGTAGTAAGACAGCAATGACCAACAGCCTATAGTTTTCAGCATACTGAAAACTTCTCTCCTGTAAAAGAAAGCAAGAGAAATAATGTTCACTTTTCTGCATCACAGGCTCAAAATTACCAAATATCCCCCTGGGCCATCTCTTCGATCATTCTTCTCGTGCCCTTCCTCTCACTTAATTTGAAGGGCTAGGGGAGGAAGACATGCTACAAAAATAACGTCCAACTAAACAAGACATAGTTTAAGAAAGCTGAGTACATTCCAAGGTGAAATGTAAAATGGTTAAACCAAAAACTGGTTTAATTTCTGGCTCTAGAATTGACTTAGTGTGTAATCATGAGTAAATAACTTTGCTACTCCTTCAACTTGATAGAAACATTTCTTTAAAGAAAACGCAACTTTACTTTCACAACACTGAGATCTTTGGACAATGTTGCAAACAGAAATCAGAATAAGAGAAAATTGTATGCAATATGAATTAATACATTACTTTAACATCATATTAATAAAGTTTGTGTGTATATATATATATATACATATAAAATATACAGATACTCTAACATGAAAATGATGCACACAAACATCTCTTTTTCTGTTCTAGAACTGGTAGAATTATCCCTATGGTGTATGGTGCTAGAGTAACACTCTGGTTTGCTCATATGATTAAAGGAACTAGCATCCCAGATGGTGTACTACAAAGCTGATGAATCCCTCTCTGGACTACAAGCAGTGAAAGTTTTGCCCCTCTCATAGCTGGGTTTATATTTTCTCTGCTTGCTTACATGTACAAACATTCTAAAGATGTATAAGCTTGTCCACAGTAACTTTATATGTGTCCTTTGATTTGTGTCAGTCATTCTGATTTTGAAAATTCTGTCAGACCTCATGAACATAAGATTCTTTTCTCACTGTGAACAGAATCTTCAAAAACTCTTATGCCCTTCACACCACTTCACTGAAGTCTAAGCAGAAGAATAATTTCCTTACAGCTAATAACTAGCAAGTATCAAGAAAATAATACTAAATAATGCTGGATAGAAAGAACCTTGAAAGCTTACTAAAGGCAGAAGGCTTTTTGTTCAGTTGACCCAAGCCAAACTTGAAAATGGACATATATATCCTATATTATTCTAGAGGCATTTTAAAGCCAAAAAAGTTCAGCTGTACAGGTCTAACACAAGATTAGGGTGCTAATTTCTACATGTATTTTTGCACAGCAGTACAGATGTAGATAGGGGGCATTCAAGAACCACCTGGACACTGTGCCATGTGCTCTGGGATGACCCTACTGGAGCAGGGATGTTGGACTAGATAACCCACTGTGGTCTCCCAACCTGACTCATTCTGTGATTCTGTGATATCAAACAGCTACATTTCACCAGTCAGTTCTTTCACTAATCCAGTGATTTAGTATATGGTCTTTGAGGAAAGTAGTCAAGTTTAGTGATTACCTAGACTCTAACAGTTGGTGGGCTCCTTTTGTCAAAGTTATGAAAAACGGGAACTTATGGAAGGAAGAAATTTAGAGGAGAACCCAACACAGCTGATACATCTGTAAAATAATCTAACCTAAATAACCTAAATTACTCCAGAAACCTTTGAAAATATTAAGTATGACATTTCTGTGTGTGTAACTTTGCCAAACACTCACCTACACTTATGTTCACTGTAGTGCATTGACTACTTAGAGTCATAAATTTTCAGAAGAAATAAATGCCTAGATATCACTTGGAATTGGAAAATAAAAAGCAACCAATACGGACTAAAATATTATGGAGAGAAAATTTTACAAGGGCATGTAGTAACAGGACAAGGTGATATGGCTTCCAACTGAAACAGTGTAGGTTTAGATTAGATATTAGGAAGAAATTTTTGACTTGTGAGGTTGGTGAGGCACTGGAAAAGGTTGCCCAGAGAAGTTGTGGGTGCCACATACCTCGATGTGTTCAAGGCCAGGTTTGATGGGGCATTGAGCAATCTGTTCTAATGGAAGGTATCCCTGCCCATGCCAGGGACATGAGGACTAGATTATCTTTAAGGTCCCTTCYAAACCAAGCCATTCTGATTTTATGACTCTATTTAAGTTTCTAGTAAGGCTGGTAAATATAATTTTTTGTTTTTAGGTTTCCAAAAGATTTTTCCTTCTTCCTTTTCCTTCTTTGTCACCCCAATCATAATGTACACATTCTCAACAAAGGTAGAATACTCAAATCTTATTATGCTCCTTATCACAAACCCTTCTATGTCTTTCTTGTCTAAACACTGTTAGGTAAGATGGCATCAGGAAACAAAAAAATGTGTTCTGTTTTCTCTTCACATTCTCAAAATTATTTCTTTATTTTTTTAAGTAGAAATTTCATTATGTTTCGTTTTCAGTGATTTCACTATAGTAGCAATTAGAAATACTCCTTTCTTCCATCATGAACATGTCCTATGACAAGATGTTGAGTTCTGAATTTTGAAGTACGTATTCAAAAAAGGGAGGAAGCACACAATATTGGAGACAAGAAATGTTAAATGAGTAAATAGATCAAAAAAAGAAAAGAGTTTGAATGGAAGATGACAAAAGCTAGAAAAATACAAGAAACTATGGGAAGAGAGAAAAAATAAGAAGAGGGGAAAAAAGGTTATAGAGGTAAAATAAAGGAGATGTACTCATTTCTCAAAGATGTGAAAGCTTTAAAACTCTGAAGTACATAGSAGAGGGGGAATGAAACAAAACAGGGAATGCATATCTAATGAAATAAATGTTACTCGAGGTTTATAAGGACATGAAAGCAAGACCTGGAAGTACAAGAACAAAGTATTCCACCATGTGCAAAATGCAATACAGAAACCAGCCAATTCTGCACTGAATTATGAATGTAAACAGCTGTACTGAAAAACAAAGAACAGACAAAGTGACAGTGTATAAGGGTCACAATAACAGAACTATATTAGTTTAGAAACATGACGATGACCTAATATAGGACTTTTTCCTCAGATATTTTCTTTCCTATCAGTATGTGGCCATGCCAAGGTGTATTTTTTTATGTTTGTAGAATCATAGAATACGCTGAGTTGGAAGGGACCCACTGGTATCATTGAGTTCAACTCCTGGCCCTGCACAGGACTCCTTAAGAGTCACACCATGTGCCTGAGAGATTACTAGGTTGTACTTCCCCCCATTTTGGTTTTTTTAATATTGGAAGCTTAGGTAGAATTAAATGCTCTTTTGGCACATAGTTTTCATGCTGATCTTGTATGTTTGATAGGAGTATACTTTGAGTTTCAAAGACAAGAGAAACAAAGAAAAGATTATTGTGGCTCAAATTCACCAAGGACTCGCAGAAAATTCATATGCCTGTATTGGAAAGTGTAATCTTCAAAACCCTCTCCTAACTTCTTAGTAACTAAAGGATAAAGGGCTTCTTTTAAACACCAAAGTCCCCAATACTCAGAGGGAGCTGAAATGCTTTGAACAGCTCCACACTGGCAGTGCTGTTCCCCTTACCTGCTGCCATCTTGAGAACCGTCTGAGCCCTCAGGGATGTCACCATCTGTCTTTCAGGCTGGAAAACGTGCTGAACATACCCACATACCGGCAAACACAGAGCAACAGCTACCAGTGGGAGAACATTTCCCACAGAAGTATCTGTCCTTCCTTTACTGCCAATCCTCCTGCTTGGAAATCTCCACAGAGACTTCTTTAATACTTTACAATATTTCTCTCTTCTGACCCTTCCTTCTTCCATGCTTAGTTAATGTCTCTGTGTTTTGCAGGCTATAAATAAAACCTCAGCATTTCTTTAGAAAGAAAACACCATATCAACTATTTTCCCCTACACAGTACTTCTCCTAATCCACAGGTGTCCAAAGTCTCCTTTTTCTCTTTGGATGATCTTACTGACATATTTCTAGTTAAATACAGATTAATTGTTCTCGTCTTAGACTTAGCTTCTGTTGTTTCCATTTCAGATCTTAACCTTTATGGAGATGCCTGAAATCTCACCTAGTTTTTGTTATTTATCCTATGTCAGTTCTACCAGCTGATTTAACCCCTTCTCCCTACATATCTAATTGGCTTGTTTACAAGTCTGTAACTATACTCATTCAAAAATACAGTTATGGTTATGGGGGGTTTCTACATTGCATATGGAGCTCCAGTTGGTGGACTGAGTTCTCAGAGAAGCTGTACAAAACCACAAGAGTAACATGCCCAACATGGCAGTTTTCAACAAAAAGTAAAACTGACTGATTTTATTCAAGCAAGGTAAAAGTGAAGAAAGAAAGAGAGAAAGAAAGAAAAAGAGAGAAAGAAAGAAATTCAAAGTCTTGCTACAATTACTGTGTCCAAACTAGCAAATTTTAGTTGTTTGGAACATAACCTTAAAATTCTGTTCTAAATTTTAAAAATTCCTGACAATTTTTAGAACATTATTGTTTAAAAATACAATATCAAACCACCTCTGCAACAGACAAATACTTTAGAAATATTGTTATTTTCTCAGTGGTTTAAAACCCTATGGGTATTTCCAGCATTTTAAATATGTGAAAGTGATTCTATATCAATCAATGCAGATAAAACATCTTTCAGGATGTAACAATTTCACTCTCTGCAAAGAAAACTGTTATTTAAGTTAGTCTGGCTAGAAACCTGCTGGGTTTTTTGTATTATACTTGTTTGTTCTGCTGTTTCATCCAGCTGTATATTTGGGAAGTCCATTTGAGCAGTATTGCAAAGGGATCTCTTGACAGAAAAAAGCACCTTAAGAAGAGTTTGGAAAATAAACTTAGAAACATTGCAAGAGTAGTCCTTCCATTACACAGTCATGATACTCCTGTGACAAAAGCCCTGTCCCAGCTGTTCTCTTAATTTTACTTCACATATAAGAACATAGAATGCCAGGAGAAAATTTAGTACTTTCTAAATGGAGTACAAGGCCTCAACAATAAAAGGATTTTTAATCAATCCTAGGTCTATTTCATGTTCCAACCCCAAAATTCATTTCAGTCAACTCACTCCACAGAGTTAGAATACTCCTTAATCAAAATAAACACATAATCAGTTTAGAAACATGGTGGCTGGCTACCATGACACAAAGGGAGATGTATGTGATGGGGAAGCAGAGCTGGAGCAGGCTGTACTGAAAGCACTGCTGAAATCGGAATATTGACTTGCATTCCCAGTGGCACAGCAGGGATAGCATCATTGCTGAACAGACTTGCTATTAATTCTGTTGCCTACATGGGTCATGGCTGCTAAATTAACTGTCTTTAGTGATATATTAAGTTCTCTGAGTTTGTGACAGATTTCGTTCCTCATCTGTTCTGAAGCTGACAGCAGCCATTTCCTCTTCTTCTGCAAATAACACTGAAGATATAGACTTTGTGTGTATGACAGTGACTTTAAGTAGTGTTATGGCTGACATACAGCATTCTCAGTTATTAAAAAAAGAAAAAAATTGTCATCTGTAAGTGACTTATCAGGCTTCATGAGGGTGTTGATTGTGGCAGTTTAAAATCCTCTCACTGTATCTTAATGGAACAGCTCAAGGCATCCTCAAATTGTTACAACATTTCACAGAATCACAGAATCACAAAATGGGTAAGGTTGGAAGGGACCACAGTGGGTCATCTGGTCCAGCCTCCCTGCTCAGGCGGCGTCATCCCAGAACACATGACACAAGATTGTGTTCAAGATAGTTCTTGAAAATCTCCAATGAGGGAGACTCCACAACCTTTCTGGGTGGCCTGTTCCAGTGCACGGGCACTTGCACAATAAAGACGTTCTTCCTCATATTTACGTGCAACTTCCTGTGCATCAGTTTCTCCCTGGTGCCTCTTGCCCCATTGCTTGGCAGCACTGAGAAGAGCCTGGCTCAATCCTCCTGGCAACCTCCCTTCAGATACATATAGACATTGATGAGGTCCCCTCTCAGTCATCTCTTCTCAAAGCTGAGCAGGCCCAGCTCCCTTGGCCTTTCCTCATAAGCAATGCTCCAGTGCCTTAATAATATTTGTCACCCTTTGCTGGACCTGCTCCAGGGGGTCCATGTTTCTCTTGTACTGGGGAGCCCAGAACTGACACAGTACTCCCAAATGTGGCTACTAGAGCTCAATGATGCTATCTAGCTAAAGCAAAGGAAAGCACTTCTTTGTTCTTTATATTATCTCAATAAACCTGCTTCCTCCTCAGATAAGTGCATGCTCACATACACTCACACATGTGTGTTCTTATGCTGGTTTCCTCAACCCATTCCCATCTATTTACACGAAAAAACAGTTAGTCTTTTCAAATTCCTGCCCTGTAAAAATATCCCAATATGAAGCAACAATCACCTTTCTAGATGCTATGTAGTTTTGTATAAACAGTTTTTTGGTTCAAGGTTTTCACGATCTAAGTAGTAAACATTTAGACAAAAAGGTAGGTTTTTCTGTTTATCTGGGATAAAGCCCCAATATTTTTAATAGAAGAAGTTACCACTCTTATTAAAGACAGCCAAGGAGAAATTATAACAATCTTCACAAGCAACAATTGACATAACCTTTTTTTCCCACCTTTTCTTGTACAGTGTTTGAGTTTGCACAGGAAAAAAGGGCTAGGTAGTCAATGGGCTAAGAAACAATATGTTCAGGTTTTATGGTTCAGTCTGACTCAACTCCCAGATTRTGCACAGGCTCCAGAAAAAGTCCCTGAGGAACCTACAACATGCCAGGACTTGGTGATGTTTTCCTTAAGCAAAATGTGAAACATTTACTCTGTCATAATGTAAGGGGACTTGCTGAGAATTCAGCTTTACTGGTTAGTTCAGAAAACATCAGAGAAAAAAAGAGTGGGTATTTCTTACCACAGACAGTGCAAACACATGAGAAAATTTAATTATGACTAATAACATCAGTTCAAACATTGGTGTCACATAAACTGTATTCTTCCATTGTAGACAAGATATATGCATTGAAAACACATAAGCTAACATGATTATGGAATCCACCATGTTTTAATGATGCTGCATAACAATAGATCATTCTCTAAAAATATACAGCTCATCCTCCTGAAAATAAAATAATTCCTCTTTAATCCTGGGGGCTCAGAAACTACCAAAAGCTCATTTTAATGTAATAGCTCAAAGTAAAAAAATACTTAAAATTACTAAATATTTTGAATCTACTTCAACTGCAAAGTTAGAATGAAAAAGTAGTGCTGGGGATGTTTCATCCTAATGTTATTAGGATCAGCAATCTTTAAAAGTCAGAAAATCAACCAGATTCCATCCTTGATCTCAAAGTTTTGAAAAATAAATGTGGACAAAATAGATGTCAAAGATCAACAGTTTCAAAGGAAGCTTCCTAAAGAGGCATTTAAATTCATATCTAGACACGAGTTAAATTGACCTGATTATAAACACCAGACCTTATTTTTACTCAGTTTAATGCAGTGCTTAGAACACTTGGAAAAACAAAAAGTAAAAACAAAGGAAAAAGATTGTTATCGTTCCGAGATTTTCATGCATAAATAAAGATACAATTACTAAATTTTAATCCACACTGGAAGCATGAAATGCCAGGTTGTTATAATTATATTGAAAGGAATTCTATTTATGTAATTATATTGATGTAATAAAAAACTAGAAAAATGTTTAGTAGAATAACTAAGAAGAGGATGAGAGGTCTCCATACAGAATTCAAATTTATATTCCCTTTATGCTCTATAATATTAAAAGAGCAGTGTAGAGAATGCAGAGTGAATTTAAGTTACATCTCGACATCTCTAGAAATTTGATAAAAGCAGTGGCTTTCATTCTCTGTTTCACTCTACAGAGCGAAAACCTCCTACAGAGAAGATCTGCTTTTTAAGTTATGCTATAGCCTCTGATGCAAAACATGGTTCTTTTGTGCCAGGAATTCCCTCCAAATGAAATCAAAGCTGGTCCATTCTAAATGCAACAGGGATGCTAATAGATTTGCAATTGATTCATGAGTGAAAGTCAAAGTCATACCACAGGTGCTGTCAAACTGTTGTTTAAATTACACGCTTTCTGTACTAGAACCTCTTCATAAAATGAAAAATAAAGGAAAATCTAAAATGTTCTCCTCTACAATAAGGCACCTTCTTTACAGTGAAAAGCTAAGAACTCAATTCTTATTAGAATAATCAACAAAAATTCTATTTTCTGCATACTAAATACAGAGTGAAGCATCTTACATAAAGAAAACAAGCTAGAGTGAGATAATTCTAAGATAGCTTAATTGCTAATAATGTAAATAGAATTCAAAATCCTTGTAGGGGGGATTACAGGCAGAGTATCATTTAATGCYGGTGTTTAATTTTTCACATCTTCAGAAAAGGTTGGGGGGTTTTGTGTATATGAATAAAGTATAAAGAAAGATTGCCATGAAAATACTGATCCAGAATCTGCTGTATTTACATACCTTTGGAAAGGTAAATATGTACATAATCACCGTTACCTTTAGAAACGTATACATATATATCATCCATAATTTAAAAAAATAATTTTCCTACCTGAGAATAGTTCTGAGACTGCATGGATTATCTTTGCTAACTCAATTGTGTATGCTTAGTGTGTGGACAACTTATGAAGAGAGAAAAATGTGTCTGCTGTTTCTAAAAATACTATCATCCCAGAAGATGGGACACACAAGAACAGCAAATTCATAATTCCTATCAGCAAGCAAAATTAATTTCTATTGCCATTTTAGCTGATAAGAGATTTAGCAACCATTATGCAGAATGTTGTAAAAAAATAAGAAGGGAAAAAAAAGACCTGTGAAACAGTTGTTTAGTGTTGGAACTTTAAGATCAGGTGGCCAAAGAGCACAAGTGATTTATAGCAGCTGAGATGAGCAGTGGTTGCTTTGACTGTATTTGACAGAATGGATTAGTTAGAGCAAACTGTCAATGTACATTTGAATCTATGTAGCCAGATTGGTTTTGAGAAAAAGGAAAAATACTGTGTCTGGATTGAAATGCAGATCCCTCAGGATCATATAAACATAGAATCTTTCAGGTTGGAGAAAATCTCTAAGGTTATTGGAGAAAACCATTAACCCAACACTTTCAAGTCCACTATTAAACCATGTCCCAAAGTGCCACATCTGCGCATCTTTTTAATACTTCCAGGGATGGTGACTCCATCATTTCCCAGGGCAGCCTATTCCAATACTTGACAGCCTTTCCATGAAGAATTTTTTCCTAATATCAAATCTAAACCTCCCCTAGTATAAGTTGAGGCCATTTCCTCTTGTCCTGTCATTTAATACTTGAGGGAAGAGACCACCCCTCCCACCTCACTACAACCTCCTTTCAGGCAGTTGTGGAGAGCAATAAGGTCTCTCCTGAGCCTCCTTTTCTCCAGGCTAAACAACTCCTCAGCTGCTCCTCATAAGGATGAAATATCCTGGCCTGCTAAATCTGACATTTCTGTGTTATCTTGAAATAGTGGAGAAAATTCTGCTGTCATTTAAATTGTGTGTCAACCTGAAAACCTCCTTAATAATGTTTATTAATAAAGTAGTTTATTCAGAAATGACACCCTGAGGAAAATAGCTCTAGCTAGAATTTATAATATACTCGCTTACTGTAGGTTATTAATTCCTAAGACTTGGCTCTTGGACATATTTACAGTGTAAATAGCAGAGCCACTGAAGAACTTGGGAAAATCACTGTTTTCTTTTGGAAGAAAACTGGCAACAAAATTCATGAGATCTTCATCAGACCTAGAGTGATACTCCCAGTAAAACTGCAAAGATGAAGATTAGAGCAAAACCAGCAACAGTAAGAAATCATTTAGAGCACTGATCTAGAAAATGGGACATACATTCTAGTTTTTAAATTGCTCAGTTTGTGTAAAATATTTACTTGAACCTGTGTCTTCCACTATCCAGCTGGAGTCTCCCAAGAAGTAGGTTTCTCACATCTTGCTGATAAGATGCTGTTTTTCTCATTATTAATATCATGTGGAAATAAATGATGAAATATCAAAATTTTTCATTAAATCCATTTTTGTGTTTTTTTTTTTTTTTTTAATAACTGCAGCTGAATATGCAGCATCTGTCTCTTACAGTGGAGAATGAACTGATTTGATTTTTTTGGGTGCCTGTTTCCCACATGAGTATATTGGTCAAGAAGAGAAGATAAGATTCCTTTTATTCCAATGCTGGCATTTAGATAAAACAGATCTACAAATGTCTCTGGGGAGTTTGAATTCAAAATAAAATGAAAGTACGTCAATATACTTGTTATCCAACTACTGTACAATATCGGTCCTTACTAACCATTGAAATAACTTTAAACACTTTGATGTTGTTTTTCTTGTCCTGAAAATAGCTATGGTTTATTTTGTTCACTTTATTCTACCAGTTCAATGATAACAGCAGATTCTATAGACATCAAGTGAATTCACAGAATAAGGAAATAAAAGAATAAGGACAAAATGCGGTGACTTCCAAGCAGTTGCAACTAAACATGAAAGAAAATGAATGACACATCAAAGCATCAGCTTCAAAGACACTCCCAGGTGGCTCATTTCAGAATACGTGTTACAGAAATCGTACAATAATGTGTTTGAACTTTTTTATTCAAGCAAATTTTTAAGAATCTTTATAAGGGAAAAAAAATGACTGTGTTGAAGGACAGCTAAAAATCTAAAGTCAATGTATTCCAAATATGTTTGATAAAACAGTGAATAATAGAAGAAATATTTTGGCTCCAGCTTTTTCAAGGGAAGGTGTTGTGAAAGTGAAATAACTGTGATACTAAAATTGCATACCAACATTTTAGGGACGTATTGTTTTGACTTTAAAAAAATAATTTTAGATAGCAGAGGATGTATTTTGCTTGACTTAGTACTTGAAGCCACGTGAGTGTCACATTGATAAAACTCATAGTTGCAGTACGGTATTTGGTGGGAGATAAAATTCCAGAGGCAATATTCACAAAATAAATTAGCATGACACAAACCACAGTGGAGTCCAACAGATGATCAGATGATTTTTTGTGATGTCTGGAATAATCTATGTAGAAATAACCCATGCAAGTAACTGTATTGACAGTCAAGAAGCCTGCAGTGTGATTACAATGGGCAGATATGGGCTGAATTTGAGCTAAATTTACAATTTTCCACTAAACTTACATAAGTCAAAGAAGATTAAGTGCTTAAGTGAAACTTAGAAACACAACACTTCTTTTTTTTTTAAACTGAATTTACAACCATTAGATATCTGACACGAAAATAACCGTCTAATTTACAATGTTAGCTTTCACTGCTGAATTCCTTGTCTTTACAGAAAGGAATAGGAATTAATTGTAGTGGACAGAACCACCATCCCTACCTTCCCTGCTCGTATGTATAATCTCCAGTTACTGCAAATTTAAGTCTCATTGAATTTCAAAGCAACCTGAAGGCACACAAGTTACTTGGAAATCTGGAACTCCAGGTTTGCAGCATTGAGATACTTCTATAATTTTTTAATTTCTATTTTCCTTGTATGGTGAGAGTACAGATTTTTGTTGCAATAGTTTAAAGAGGTATAGAGTACTTAGGAAGTTGTATAACCTCAGAAGTGGTTTCCGGTTTTCAGACTGAAATAATCTTTCCATCAACATTTACCTTTATTTTTATGATAAAGCGTTCAAAATAGAAATTATATACTGAAATAAAATAGAGCAGATTTGAATATTTGATTTTGTTAATCCATAATATTAGAATATAGCTCATCACAACCAAAATAAAGAGACATTTAAAAAGATTATGCTCAGCTGACAAAATTGGAACCTCTTCTACAATGAAACTACTTTAATTTAAGCATTCTTTTATTATTTATGTTGTTGCTATATTTTATGAATGGAGTTTGTAATTATTCCTTATAAGGCAATCAGAAAAGTGAAATCTCTCTCAACATCTCAGGGGAGTTTCCATTATTTATTAAACAATTTCAATTGTCCTTATGGGCAAAGTAGAACCTTATTTTAAAAATGTATTTTGCTATTTTTTTAGTTAAATTTTCACAATAGTAATTGTTATTCTAAATATTTAAGGGTTCTTTCCAGGGGCACTCACTCCTCTTCCCTAACCTTAATGACATATGTGGATTGTAATGTTTTTGCCAGGATAAATGTTTCTGTAATAGCCGCCTTATGCTCACGTAACTTGGTAAGCTCAATGTAGTTGCTGATTTTAACTTAAACATTTGCCATTATTTGTGTACATTCCATTAACATCTTAATAACAGAGCTAATATACAGCAACATCAAAAAAGGGCAAATTTATTTTAAAGTTTCAGGCATACAGGAAAGCGTTAGGTCTGTCACATACAGCTGTGGGCCATGGTTTTATTATCATGCCTATGTAAATCAGGATTAACTTTGCTTAATTACTGGAGAGCACTTTCCAAAACAACTACTGAGAAAAACAGTAAGAAAATATTCATGATGGTGTAATTTGCTTTGTTCTGGTTTCAGATAGGATAGACAGTTTTCCAGGGACACATAGAAGTCCACATACAACTATTAGCAATATTAATGTCAAAGCAATTCAGGACATATTCATATAAATCAATGGGCTAAAATGTGAAGCAAATTAAAAATCAAATCAAGTTTTGTAGAAAAATCTTGAGACAGAAAATGATTCTAAGATTTTGTGAAGGGTTGACTTGGAGGTAAACTCCAGATCCCCACGTTTAGTTCTTCAGATGAGAAGAGACAGCAAAAACAGGCTACAAACTTGAACAATGATTAAATGATTTATTTCCTAACTCTACTAAGAATGGAAAGAATAAAAAATAATGAAAACATTAAGGCATAATATACAAATATCATTCTCCTCTTATACATTCCAGTCTTTCTTACTGATCACACAAAAGACATAAACATGAGATTCTGATGTTAGGATTAGAGTTCTTATTGTTATTTCATAGGATAAAGAGAGTTTTTTTCTGTAGCGTAGTGGGATCCGTTCCATTGAAGACAGTTTCTTTAAAGAAGTATCTTCAGCGTGGTTCCAAACTTTTCAGAAACACCGCAGCCCACTCAAATTTGAAGTGGTGTATTCTCTCTCTCACAAACACTCTGCAGTTTGTGGGTCACAAGAAAAAGTCTGTTAGGGTTAAACATTTTAAGAGTAAGTCATTCTAGCCTAAAGGCATCAAAGACAACAGACTCCTGCTTTTACTTATTATACTCATAAACTCTAAAGGCTGCAAGCGTCATCTGCACACAACATAAAAATGTTTTTATTTCAGCCTGTTGAAATTCTCACTCCCCCATGGCTCATCTGTGATTTAAAAAGATATTTAGTTTAGTATTACTTTAGATTACACAGCACAACTCACAGAAAAGATGAATCTCATCCTGATGCTGGTAAACATGGCTTCTTTGGCACTTCCTGCCACTCCTTGTCTTCTCTTCCGTTTGGGATACTGGGCTCCATATTTAGTCCTTCACGTGACTGCTTTCTTTTCTCTCTAGCTTAGAGAAGAGGTTAATATTTGCAGAAAATGCTTACAAAAGTATTTGTAACAGTTACATGTTCCCAACTAAGATAGCGTAGCCGGGATTTGCTTCCCCAAGACTCTTTTTCCCCCCCCCCCATCTTCTTCATTGGCAGCCATCCAAATTTTAGAAAGTCTTTTTGGCTGCTATCAACTCTTATCAAAATTAACAAGGTCGCTCTTTGATCTCACCAACTCGACTCCCTCTGCGTAGTTCAGCTCAGCTTAGCTTCTCTTGGTTTTTCCTCAGCTTTCTCGGCTCGGCTTAGCTTAGCTGCTTCTCTGTTTGGCCTTGGTCCAGATAGTGATAGACCAGGCTCCTCTCAGGTTCAAAGGGCACAGAATCAGTGGAGACTGAGGCCGGCTGCCCCCCACCCCGGCCCCCTGGGCCATGAGACCCTGGCCCAGGGGCCGGGAGGAAAGCCACTCCCTTGCTAGTGGTTAGCAGGGAGTCAGGGAGCAAGAGAGGAAGTGAGAGAGTCTTGCATCACTTCCTAGAGTTTTTTATAACATTCCTTTCACAGAGACATCACAGGAACACTAAATGGTTCATAAAACTGTCCTTTACCTGTTTTTAACCAATCAAATTGTTTCACACCGTGTCAAACCATGACAGATTTCTAGGACTAAATGAGCAATTATTTTATTCATTAAAAGTCAATAATTTTGAAGACAAAATGGAGGTTTTCACTTTGCAAGTAAAACATAACAAATCAAATAATTTTCTGAAAGAGAACATGGGGACAAAAATTTGGGAAGGGTTTCTTACTCCTTAAAAACTGATATAATTCAATCTCTCCCAGAGTAAACACTGCTTTTTCAGTCTCTTCTTTCCATTCTAAATTCTCAAGAAAAGGGGGATGCCCCTTGTGTGTATCTTAGGTGACCCTTTACAAAATTCCGACAGCACCTTCAAGTTCAGAAAAATGTAATTTGCATCTCCCTCTGCCTGAACGTGCAGGCCTGTTTCACATTTCAATGAGATTCTTTCTCCTCAAAACTCTCATCAGGACTTTTAGTACATGTGAAATCAAGTTAAATTTAAACCAGTTCACTGTCAAGTTATCCCTGACACCCTGGATTCATTGCTCAAGTTCATTGCTTTATCACCTCAACTCTTAACACATGGCATCACTGGGGAAAGGACTACCAGAACAGAAGTATTTTCAAATAATGTCTAATTTTTCTATTTTTGTACTATAATTTCTAATTTTTCTAGCAATTTGAAATTGTAATGTGTGGTGTGATATGTGTTTAATATCAACTAGATGAGAAGATCATAAAAAATGTGAGTTTTCAGATAATAATGCCAAAGACACTCTCTTCAAGGGGAACTCAAGGGACCACTGTCATCTCCTGTTTATTTTCTGGCTTATGTGTCAGATCCACAACAGTTCATTAGGAATTTACTATTTATAAGCTCTCATAATAATAAGAAACATTTGTTTCTGAAAAAAATCATGGATTTTCCCCTGTATAAAAATTCTTAATATCAAAGAAAATTGCACGTACATAATTTCTTTTTTCCTCAAAGCCTGAACATTGTAACATCCTTTGTATGAAGGGACACTAAAGTTGTAATAAAATATATTAAATTGTACAAGAGTGTATTAAATAATTGAGCTCTCCTAGATTGCATTTGTAGTTTTAATATTTCAAATAAAATTAGAAGCTTGCCAGAAAGCCTCAGAACATCAATTTCCCCAAATGCTAATGTGTTTTGAAGAGTGTATTTTTCAAGACAAAGTCATTCTTATCAGTGCTAAGTGTGAATATTCCAGCATTCAAGTGCATGAAGTAAAACAGTAGATTACACTTTCTCTACAGTCTGTTAAAATGAAATGTGATAAATGCAGCATTATCAGTAAGATATCATGCTGTGTGACACTAAGGAAAGGGAATTCACTTTAAAAAGTACAAGATAATTTTCTTTCCTTTGTTATCTTATTGTGCTTCATTCATTCTTGGGCTGGATGAGATTAGCATGCTGGATCAACATATGCAATTAAAAAAAAAGTAACACTTTTGACAACCTACACCGGTATATCCCAAAAAGGCTCAGAATTACCTTTCTGAAGTTTATGGAAGTTTATGGTTTTATGGAAAAAGCTGTCCTCAACACTGTTAAGGCTGCAGGCAAATGACCAGGTCACTTGCCTGTCGCTACACTAATGGAATGTGACATGCAAACCTCTGGACTTGGCACTAGGAGATACATGACATAAGAGCCAACAGTGTGAGGATTGGACAAGAGGTAGGGATAGTGCCAACCAGATGGTGGCATCCTCATGGGTGGCTACAGGAGCCAAGCCTCACATAAAAGTGGAGGGGATCACTGAGGACCCACTACTAATGCTGTATAAGGGAAAGATTACCTAGGCAGAGGTATCAAAAACATTAAAACTGGGTATAGGGATGGCAAAAAGGGAAAAAGTAATTAGGGAGAAATTATTTACTTGGACAATATTGGGACAGAGGACATGAAGTGTAAGGGTAGCAAAAAGAAAAGTGGCAAGGAACGAGGTAGTAAAGCATGGAAATCCTGAGTGATACAATGCAGGGGTGCTATCAAGCAGACTTGTGCTTGTTCAGTGCTGCTGGAGCAGGGCAATAATTCAGACCTGTCTCTCTTGATATGCAATAAAAGTTGGTGTGCTTCTACAGTCAGGAGGGCTGGGGTGGAAGCAGGGTGGGTGGAAGCTGTCCCTCTGTTAGGGATGGATGGATGGATGGATAGATCAAGTATGACAGTACCACTATGCTGATGCTCATTCCAGGCCCGATAACATTCATAACATGCAATACACTATATCTGGGTACCATAACAAAACACTGCTAAACTCTGAAACATGGAGTGTTTGGATCAATCATTCATTTAAACCAGAACATTTCAGAAATGTTTGGTTTAATTATGATAGTTCTTATGTTCCTGATATGTAATTTTCTAAACCTTTTCTTATGTTAGTTTAATTATGGTGAGGCTTAGGTAACTTTGGAATATGACATCCATCAGATTTCTTCACAGAATATCAATGAACTGGGAACAATGGAAGTTATTTTTCCTTGGTTTGGAAAAATATCAACACTACAAAAATCCATTACTAAGAAAATAAGCTTCCTTTGCGTGAAAAGGAAATAACATGACATACATAAAAGTTGTCAGGGTTTTTCTTCAATTCAAAAATTCTTATAAGTCAAATAAATTAATCAAGGGAACTGTACTGGAATGTTGGGATTTCGATGATTTTTTATTTTTATCTTTTTTTGTAAAAGATGTAAAATTTATCTAGAGTTTGTATCTCTTACAGCAAAATACTTCCAACGTGAAGGGTAAATAAATGTCTCAGAAGATGTATTAAGCCTAAAATGATATGAAGAAAAAATAGATAAGAGGACTGAGAAGACAAAACTTGTCTTAGTGGTCAGTAATCGCTCCCAAAAGACAATCTAAGTTCAGTGTTGTAAAGGATTTAAAAACAAATAGGATMAATTTATTCAACCATATAAATTAAGCAAAAATGAATGAGGTGAAAAAGGCAAATTTTGGTGGTGGAAAATATTAAAGGCAATTTAGGCATTACCTCAAAACAGCTGTACTTATAGTTTTCCCTCATGTTTTTGCAATAACAGTGATGTTCCCATTGGTCCTATAGAAAAATTAGAAACTGATACACACAAGCAGAGGCTCATATTGGAAAAGAAGCTGGGAAAGAGTTGGGACATGTTTATATTGAAAGAACTAGGCAATTAAAAACACAAAGTTGTCAAAGAACATCTATAAAACATGAGTCATGTCAGTTTCTAAAAGTAGGTTACAATTATAACATTCGAGGAAAGGGAATATAGCATTCTGTAAAGAGAGGAAAGAATGGATCTCAGCAACGTCAAAACTTGAGAACTTGTACTGAAGAAATATGAAGATAATGAGGGGGGTAAAAATGGAAGAAACTACATCAAGCAMTGGGATCAAAAATATGTGGGTTTTTTTCAGATCTACTGTGGATAACACCACTAGTAAATCACTGAAGAAAATATAATAAATKATTTCATTTTGGGTCGTTTGATACAATGTCATATGGAAAAACCTTTATTTGACATAAAGATGAGACTTAGCACAAGCTTCATTTTTTTTAAAATTGATTAAAGTTGAAATGGTAATAGATTCATTTCCAGAAAAAATAATGAACTGCGATGAGAATAACTGTGAAAGTCATAATGAATATCTTGGGACTGATTGCATTCAATATTTCCTTAATGACCTTGGTAAAACAAGCTGGAATGTGTTTAAGAAATCAGATAAAAATTTGATAGATAAAATCAACAAAGAGTGTGAACAGTATTTAATATTGAGCATTTCGACAACCTTGAAGTCAGAACAATGAAAATTAAGTGAAACTTTTCAGTATAACATGTAAAAGTTGGACAGTGATGAGACTCAGTAGTACTTTTTCCCAGCACACATACTGATGAGCTGAAGACTTGTCTAATTTCGGAGCTGAGCAAGTTTCATATTTAGGCTTTATGCACAGCTGTGTAGGACTGAGCTAAGTGATCTAGGAGACCAGCCTATTTCTTTGTTAAGCTCTAACACTCAAGAATTTTTCACTTCAGTGAATACTGTAGTTTAATTACAATCTTTTAATTTGGTTTAAATTTCATATTTTATAATTAAATTAAATATTGCCCTGTTCCTGACAAAGAACTTTTTTTTTTATTTCCTGTCTTGTTTATCTGATTTCTAAAGAAAATTATCCCAATCTTTCCATATCAAAGCTTTATACAGATTTTCCATTTTCATCATCTTTCTTAATTACTCAATATCTGGGTTATCCTCCAATTCTCCAACTTTGATATTACTATCAAACAAATGATAAAACCTGAATCACCTTTCAGTAGCTCATATTTACATTCATTTTCATAGTCTTCTGACAGACTTTGATTTCTCTACATGACAGAAAGTTTAGGTATTGCAAGTCTGGAAAAAAAAAAGCAAAAAACCCAAACCGAAAAGTAATTTTTTTTGTCTACAAAGTTGCTAGAGTTGGTATGTTATAACAAGATTTGTCTGAAAAAGAAGAAATTGAGAAAGAATTTGGTTGTGTTTGGTTTTTCTTCCTTGTCAGTTGAATGCAATTATGCTGAATAAGGTGTCAGATARTTTTATATCTAATCGTAATGTAAAACAAATCAACATGAATGTAATGAACTAAATAAATTAAACGCTTCGTTTGTGTCAGATTTATTGTCTCCAAAAGAAGCAGTCATGTATGTTTCCAAACTAGACACCTGCTACAAAGAGCCTTTTTAATAATTTGTGGGCTTTTTTTTCACGTTTCAAAACCTAATTGTCTCTTTTTCTTAATGRTCTTTCCTTAAAATTATTGTCGCAAACAGTGACAGTATGTGATCAGCACTTTGCACTCTCATCACAGCTTGTCAAACATTTTATGTAAGTTAGAAGCCTGTTCTTCCTATTTTAACTGCAGGGGTAGGTAGGAAGACCAGTCACATTTTTTTTTCTCTTCTGGAAACGCTTATAAATCRATCCAAAATGGAACAAGTTAAAGTATTGCTATTGTCTTTGTAACCACCGTGAAATGCTAGAATCCATATTGAAAAAAGTTACCACAGTTTTGTCTTTCTAGGACATACACATTCCATGTTATTATAATTCACGCTGATGTGTTAGGTTAACTTGGCTGGTTAATGCCTGTCCAGCTGCTTTTTCACTCACCTGCCTCAACAGGACAGTGGGATAAAATGAAGCAAATATAAAGACAAGATCACTTACCAATTACTGTCCAAACAGACTCAACTTGGTGAAAATCAAGGTAACTTATTGCTGATTAAAATAGATTTATATGGTGAGAAACAAGAACAAAAACTAGAATAGGTTCTCCCCACTCCTTCCCATACTCCACTGCTTCATGCTTCACTCCTCTCTGTTCCCCTGTCTGACAGGAGGACGAAAAACTGGGAGTTTTGCTCAGTCCATAACACCTCTTCTCTGCTGCTGTTCTTTCTCTCACTTCTCTAACATGGATTCTGTTTACAAATTGCAGTTTTTCAGGATAAACCTGTTCCATTGTGATCCCTCCAAGGGCTGCAGGGCAACCTCTGCTCCAGCACCTGGGGCACCTCCTCCCCTTCTTTCTTCCCTCACCTTGATATCTGCAGGGCTGTTTCTCTCACATTTTTTCCTCACACCTCTCACTGCTTCATGGTGTTCCTAATGTGTCTTTAATAATTTTTCCTAGATGTATCACCAGTCTGGCTGGGGGGCTCAGCTGTCCCCTGAGGTGTGTCTGTTGGAGCCAGCTGGAACCAGTGCCTCATAGGGGTGACCCTGCAGCACTTGGGCACCTACATCCTCTTTACTTGAAATGACACTTTTAAAAATGAAAGTTAACTTGACAAAATAGTTATTTGTGTTTAGAAAATTAAAGTAACTTTGGCTTCCTTAATCTTATTAAGAGCAGATTGCATTCTTGTTCTCTTCTATAACCACTGGAATACAGTTAAGGATTTCTAAGGAGCTAAAGATTTCTAGGGAGTTCTTTAACATTCTGTTACAAGTCTTTATATTTCAGGCATCCATCTTCACTTTCATGACAGCTTTTGAAATATTCAGGTCTTAATTTCTCATGCTTCCTTAAATATAGTTCAATGTTGAAAATGAATGTGAAAACATAAGGACAATGATGAAAAATTATTCTTCACAGTGACACCTTTGCAACAGTTCTGTCAAAGAATAAAGAAATGAAAAACATTATCGAGCTTAGGGGCCTGGTAAGTAATGAGATACATTGTATAGAGGCACACGTACAGAAACACATGAGGAAATGTGTGTTTCAGTGTTTTATGGTTTTATATGATGGTGACTGTTAAGCATGCAGAGACAGGGACTGACATCAGTCAATCCACTCTTACAAGATGTGGTTGAACTGAAACAGAAATATCAGTTCGGATCTCATCTATAATGACATAATACTCGTTTGCAATTCGGTGTTACCAGAGGAAGGAGCACTTGCTTCCTAGAGAATAGCTATCTACAGACTGAGTAGGCATTGTCAAAAGTGGCATTAATAGACATTCTGCCTATTATTCCTAGCAGAAATACAAGGACTAAACAGATGTTGAAGAGATGCTGAATTATTTTGCATATTAATAGGGATTTGACCTTCACTGTTAACACACCCGTGAGAATCTTGATTTTGGCAACTAAAGGATGAAAAAATCCAAAACTCAACCTGTGTAATACCTCCTTACAGTAAAGACACTTCATATCCACCATCAATAGCATCATAACAACTTTGTAATCCTTTCTTGAATCTGACAGCTTTCCCAGACCCTGTAATTTCATATCCTTGTATCTTGCTTTTATTTCAAATATACATAGATATAAATATGTAATAATGATATTAATGGTACCCTGTATCTGTCACTTGTGCCCATCCCCCAGACAGCATACCTTAGCCCTAATATTGATAATAGAAGGCACTTGCTTTACACCGATAACATTTGAAATCCATGATGTTGTAGGTGAATGCTTAGTGCTTTCCAAAATAAAACTCATGTAACTTGTCCCTTGCGTACAGAAAGAAATTGTAACAATTTAGTTWAATCAATCCTTAAATTGATTTAAACCAGTGAAATCCCTCGTGCAGATGCTCTTAAATTGGCTTAAAGGTAGCTAATATTGATGTATCTTATTCATTTTGATCCAGAATTTAATTCTATTAAATTGGCTAAATTTTTTTGTGTACACTGGAGCTTCAAATCTAGCAGTCTGAATTGAATTTCATGCTGCAGGGTCAACATTCCTCAACGAAGTTAGGATCTATAATGACACAGGAATTTTAGAAATTACTTCTGAGGGCCCACTAATCATCTACGCAAAATAAACAGCAGTTTGTAATAAATACTAATAACTAGACAGTGTTCTAAAGATTTTATATATAGGGATTTTTTTTCTAATTCTAAGCAATTGAGGATGATGATACACAAGGCAACAAATTTTGAAAAAATGATGGCAAAAGTTACATATATGCCATGCATTTTTGCTGTCTTTCTTCTGTTTCCAGCTTAAATTTGCCTGCTGATTATTGCTGGGCCCAGGAGTTTTGGCACAATASTGAGAATGAAAATATGCATGACCATCTGTCAGTAATGGTTCCAGTTCATCACAATTTCTGGTCTCCATCATGTGCAAGAAAAAAGTACCCTTGCCTGTCTTGGGTGAAGAACCCAAGAAATTACAGGTGAGAGAGGAAAAAAAGAAAAGAAAAAAACTTTTCAAATTCCCTTTTCACAGAGCAAATGTAATTATCTTTTGTCAACACATAGAAATAAATATTCTTTCTACACTTTTATGGTTCATCCCCATGTCCAGCTGCTTAAAAATTGTTATTACATTCAGTCAAAGACATGACTATGTACAGACTATTTTTGACACTTCAGTAATGCAGGCTGGTACCAGAATGGAAAGAAGTACCTTGAGAGGTAGATAGAGAATAAGCAGAAAGTATGGGGAAAGAATAAAAATCTGTCTCTTATTTCAAAAATTGAAGCTCCTTCTCATTATCAGTTTCAGTTTGACAAAAATTGTTAGTTACTCCTCAGTTAGCACTGATACATTTGCAGCTGCGCAAATGCTGCTTCTTTCTCAGATTTTSGCTTCAGCACGTTTCTGCTAGATTTGGATCAAGATGGAAGGCACAAACCCCATCTGCCTGGCACAGACTCATTTGCTTACAGTCCCAGCAGCTTTGTTTCATTCTTCTGTGTTAATGGAATTTAAAATATTTTAAAAAATATATTTTCCTACTGGTTACTCTGAAAGGCCTTTGCAAARCAAGGTGCCTTTTGAATCCATAGAGATATGGTCCCAAACAATAGCAGTTGCTACGGGAGCAGAGCATAGTGTTTTCCGCAGACGTGAAGGAAGAGGAATGGAGAAGCACAGATCTGGTACAGATTGGCCCAGTCTCTCATTGGCTCTAAGCACARTGTTGGTTCCTCCAAACATACTGTGGTAAATCACATTTATACAACAGAGGATACAAAAGTTTATATTTAACTGAGTTCTGTTTACTCACATATAAGAAGATTTCTGGTCACTGGGAGGCTCATTAGCATTGATTTTCATAGTCTCCACTTAGAATTAATATGTCCTTGGTATAGGAAATTATCCAGCGCTTATATAAAAAGCTAGCTGGAATGATTCCATGAATACTTAGCAGATTTGTATTATCTTGTGGCAGAGTCAGACAAAAAAAATCCAGCTTTCCTGAACAATTGCAACACTAATATTATTAAAAAATAGTGCAGCCATATATTAATGCAGTAATGAGAGCACTAACTTAGYTTAAAATTCTAAGGTCAAAAAGGGGCAGTTGCAAACCAAGGAACCAGTCAGCCCAAGAAGGAACAAATAGCATTATATTTCCTTCAGTGAAACATAAAAGGTCTACAGTTACTTTCATGACTAACAAGGAAGCCTGTAATATGTACATGTAACTTTCCAATGTGGCTGAAGCAGAGAGAGGTTTCTTTGACTAGGAAGATTGGGTTTTCAACAGATTCAGAAAGGATTTGAGGATTTACTTATTTGCAGGTTGTCTAAAAAATAGCTTAGAACCATGTTAGCTCAGCGGGGAAGAAGGCCTTAAAAAAAAAAATCTAGCATCTTGCTTAATTTGTGCTCATTTCTTTTAATCATATTATCTCCATGATGGACTCTATAAAATGATCATTTTACTCATCCCAATTGATCAGTTAGGGGAACCTGTCACAATAGTAAATTGACCTTGTTATATATGTTTCTTTTTCATATTCCTGTTTATATAATCTGGTGAAATTATTCCATTTAACTACCATTCCGTTGCCTTTGGTCTTGCCAATCCATGAAAACTTCAACTGCTCCCTTTTCACTTCTGCCATTTTTTCACACTAATACCTGCCTTCATGTTGGATTTTTGTCTTTTCTCCACAACAGGARTACAGCTGTCACTTTCTCTGGACTTCTAAAATTTATGCAAATTTACTTTAAAGGTAAAGTTGGTTCAGCAGCTGTACTGAGAGCATTTCCTTCTTGCCCCAGCATAATAACCCATGCTGACATTGTCTGGACAAGAATGCTTCCACAGGGACATGACACGCATGGACACATAACTGCAGGCAACTGTCATAAAATGCTCCTGCTGAGTAGTTGTGAGCTTTAGCTGGGGCTACTTAGTGCGTGTCAGGACAGTCTGACAGTGTGTGCACAACCAGCTGGAAGGGATGGTGGAACTCATTAGACCACTGGCAGCTCCACTGGTTACAATCCTTAACCTTAGAGTGCTTTAGGTATTTATACACATCATTGTTGAGTAGCAAACATATTAGGATAAATTTATTAATTAATATAGAAGTTATCAGCCTTCTACAAGCTTGAGTGCTTAACTGGAATAGAGTCAAAAGAATCCTTCTTTMATTTCCCATTTAGCTGCTTATTCTAAAGTCATTCAGACGCTGCAAAAATATTTCATTTTATAGTTTCTTTGTAATAAATACCAGTTTTAAACCCTGTATTTTTTGAAAATTATTGGATCCTGAAATGGATACTGCCAGAATAATAAATAGGAAATTTGACAATGTGGCAGTCTACTTTCAGCTTCTATCAATATTCCTGAAAAAGTAACAAAAAAATAWCATCCATTGTTAAGATTTTTTTCTAGCTCCCCTGTAGCTCAGTGACAGACTGAAGTGATGTTTTTAGGCAAAGCAGCCACTTTGAGCCTGACTGACTTTGCTGGTTTAGTCAGTAGTGAATCAGTATTGATTAAGATTGGGAAAATCACAGTGGTGCTAGCTTGTTAAAATTTGAGATAATACTAGACCTAGAATTAACTAGCTGATAAACTAACAAAGTGATTATTTCCATCTACAGCAATTCTTGATCTTTAACTAGAAGGCTGAGGTAATCCATACTGCAGTCAGACCTCACTAACTATAAAAAAGGGAGCATGCTTTTTTTGTAGTTTAGAAAATATTCAAACACTGCAAGTGGTGCTGATGATTAGAGAAAAAAGGGCTTCTCTGCTCCCTCAGTAGATCTCTAAGAGATGATGCACTTTTCTGGACAGAAATTTCCTTAGCTCAGGCAATAATTTCACACACAAAATAAACTGGAACATGCCAACTCTAACACCAAAAGAAGCAATCCTTCTTATGCCCCCAGTCGTTTATCCCAAGGTTTGCTGCCCCCATCTTTGTCCTAGCACCATAAGCTCTACAGTTCCACAATGAACTAGAGCAGAGAAATAATCTAACCTAAAATTACTCCTTTTTTTTTTCTGTTGGAGGGAATGGCAGAAAGATATACGGATATCTAAATATATGCATGCTAATTTGTATCAAATCCTCAAATCAAGTCTAAGAGTCTTGGCGGAAATAGTCATCTATTATATTTTTAATGTGTGATGGTTATATTTAATAAAAAATAAAAGATGGTAAGAAAATAAAGAATAAATCTGGAGAATAAAGAATAAAGCTGGAGAATTTTCTTTAAAATGAAGATTTTAAACCAATAATTATTAAAAATATATTTCATACTACTTGTTTTTATTAGATGTATTATATAATTTAAATTTAAATTATATTCATACTTAATCTGTTATTAACTTATATGTCTATCTATGCTTCAAATGCTTTTGTAAAAATAATTTTTAAAAAGGATAGGCAGAAAAACTTTAATTTTTCATTCTCAAGAACCATTTCYAAATTCCTTTCTCAGTCTTCTGGCTTTTGCAGAGACCAATCTTTTAACTCCTGTGACTATGATGCAGGCCAAAACCATCTCTTTTTTAGCATGAGAAGCTCCAAGATGTTCAAACTTAGTTGTTGTTTTCCCAAATACAATGTCCGAATTCTTGGGCACAAGAGGGAATAGGCCATCCAACTGCACTAGTGAAAAAAATAGATTCCCTATGGCATCTATAGGGAACTAATAGTCAAAGAACTAATTTTACTAATTATTGTGTAAAGAAATTTTGGAAATGTATTTTGTATAATGAAATTGTAAAGAAATAATAAAATAGATTGTATAAAGTAAAATAAGAAAAGTAAAGTTCGATTAATCTGTTTATTACAAGTGGTTTACTATGGAGTTATGTTCCCCTTTGAATTTCTCATTTTGAAAATGCAAGAGAGAGATTCTGTCAGTAGCTGAAACAGTAATAGGTAGGCTAGTCTCTCATCTCAACAGAATAATTAAAATTCAAATCTACCAGTAAGATCCAATTATTATCCAGACTCTGTCATATAGTAACTATAAAGTTAAATGGGGATCTCTGCCCCACTGTATTTTACAGACACACGAAAACTCTAGAGACGTTTTCTTACAGGCCCCAAATTGAATTTAATAGAAGCTGTGACACAAACAATGTAAAACTAGATTAAAGCATTTCAGTATTTCAGCAAGCATCCTTAATAGTCTCTTACRATTTCAGTAGGTGTAATAATGTATATTATGCATAGAGAAGAAGATTCCAATAAACAAATTAGACTTTAGATTAAAATATTGGTCATAGCAAAGGTTCCATTTTTGTAGATGAAGCCGYAGTAGATTTAAATTAGAAAGACACTTACTGGTTATGGGAATGCTGAATCAAGTAAATGACTGACACTAGAATAAAATTGTCAAGGCCATTTAAGAGCTTTTATAAAATAATTGCCTGGGTGTGCTTAATTTCAAAAGTGTCCTAATATAATTTCCACTGAGAATGCAACAAAGCCTTTTTTTTTTYAATTAAAAATYCAACATTCTCCTTTCTCTAAAAGTGATGCCATAATAAAATCAGTCTGATTAATGCATTAATGCATAATAAGACATTATGCAGTTTATAATGTCTGCCGTGTTTAACCTCAGACAGAATCTCAAGCCTCATGCAGTCACTCACTCATTTCCCCACCAGAARGGTGGGGGAGAGAATCAGAAGGGTAAAAGATAGAAAACCCATGGATTTATATAAAGACAGTTTAATAGAGAAAGCAAAAGTCGTGTGCACGAGCAAAACGAATCAAGGAACTCACTGCTTCCCATGAACGGGCAGGTGTTCAGTCATCCTCAGGAAAGAAGGGCTCCATCATACGCAGCTGGGACTTGGGAATACGCAGGCCATCACTCCAAACATCCCCTAGCAGAGTTCACATTAAGTCATCTTTCTTTTACTGGGGTATCTTCATATGACTGTCTTCAGTGTCAAGACATTGTCAAAACATGGGCACTGTGGATGTTCCTAACGCAACTACCAGTTGCAGAAGAATGGGTTACCTTCCTTTGCCTCTCCACTTACCAATTGTTTTTTCTCTATAGTTTATAAATAAAGATATATAAATTTAAACATTTTCACATSGTATACTATTGTTTCATATCACCATCTGACTTGTTTTAACCTTTCTTTACTTGCTTCAGGAGATGTCTTTGTGAATCCAAAATTCATAGGCAATTCACATACTTTGTTTAAACTAGATCGATGTTAATTCAAGGCCATATGTTACAAATTTTGTCATACAATAATCGTTCCCTAGTAGTCATAATCATTGGCAGCAGAATAAATGACCAATATATGACTGTTTGCTACCACTGGTATTTATAAGATAGGATTCAAATTTCTAATTTCACTCCTTAAAATCTTGAAAAAAAATGGACTCTCTCCACCTATAAATTATAACTAGATTAACAGGATTGTCCCCTTTAAGGAAAGAAAAGAGCAAAAGAAAAGCAAAGGAGGCTGGTAGCCTTTTAAACCTGAATCAGCCACTGGAAGAAATGACATATTGTACCACAAAAACAAATGTCAGGTGACATGATCAAAAATTGATGTTTTCTGCAGAAAAGCTTGTTTCCTTTGGTATGTGCCTTTGTTATCATGGATGCATTAAAAGTAAAGTCATGTGACACTTCACAGAAAAAGWAGCTCTGTCAAGACTTGAGAAAAACCTGTTTGTAATGAGTCTCTAGAGTTAGACATCATATAAAAAGAGATCAGTGTAAACTGACCTTACAAACCATCCACCTGTCTATCCTGTTACATATTGGCTTCTACTAAACAACAACAACAAATCCTGAAAGGTTTCCACTTCTTCCCCTTCTCTTCACTCAGAAGAAAAGACAAAAGAATTATTTGCTGCCATTTAAATAAAGGTGACATAGGAGACATTTTACTGTTGTTTTTCAGACAAAGGRTGACAGAGAGTAAAGGAATACTTTTGCTCATGGGGTGATAAAATAATAGGATTACTGTAGATGAGAAATCAATGTCATGAAGTGTATTAAAATGTGATTTAAAAGAATGGACAAAAAAGCTTGTGCTTTTTTTGACATTTTTGGGTACGGCAATGTCTTTCCTCTCTTTAAATAGCTGATGTTACTGAGGGAAAAAGATTAAGAGAAAGTCAGCTCCTTCTGCTTGAAATCCTTCCTTTTGCAGGATAACAATATACTAACACTTATATATACCTGCACTTATAAAAATCCCTCTTCAGGAAAAAACTTACTGTGAAAATTTCTAAAATGATTGTAGGTCCTTGGTACTCAATATCACAAAGAGTGCCACATTCCGATTAAGTGTAATTCCCTATTCAAACCATAACCCCTGTTATGAGCTCTGCACAATAAAGCAAACAATWTCAACAATGAGCAGCACAACATAAATATTGCTTTAAATATGTGTGTTGGAACATTATGAACACTGTGGAAGAGACTCTCCAGTCTCATTAGCGTTTCACCTCCAATATTGTACATGCTAGTTATTCTGCTTTTATTGTGCTACTCTTGTGAGACAATCTCAAAACCCTAAATGTCCCATCCAGAACACTTGCAAACCTTCTTAAATAAAAATTTGTAAGAAGTGGAGTGGGGAGAGGGGTTTATCCAGAGCTATTTTCCCAGTCTCAGAGAGTTTGCATAAGGGAGATTTTATGTTTGTTTGTTAGTAACGAATACCAAAAGATTTGATCTAAACTATTCTATGCTGAACATTTTTCAAACAGAAGCTGTTTTCAGATTTTTTTCTTTTATTGTTGCAAGGAAAGGATAAGGTCTAGACAATTCTAACACACTGAAAAAAGGGTCAAGACTTGCTGTACAACTGTCAACCCCTTTTCTTCTAAATGGAGAAAGGTCAGACATGTCTAGACAAGAATAAGGATTAGGATGCATCTAAATCAGAATGGAATGGAAAAAATTCCAAAAAGATGTTATAAAGAACATCTTCTTAGAAGAAATAACCTCAGTGAAACCAGGTAAAACAGTATCAACCTACTTTTGTAAGATATTAATATTCAAAATCTAAATGCTAATACTCTAACTTTTTGTTTTCTGTTTTTCCCACTATACATAGTTGAAGTTTATGCTTATGGTATAAATAAAGGAAACATGTTATGTGTGCTCTTCCAGTATGGGGAGGTGTTTATTCTGAGTTAAAATTTTATTTGCTTTAAGATTGCTTGGAGAAAACATTGGAAATAGAAAATTGAAAAAATATGTTTGTATGGAGGACCTGTAACATCCCCAGGAGCTTGTAGTTAAAAGTGTGTGATAAAATTAGTATAAATATATAAATAAAAATAAAACAGTTGGTGAAATTTACAGCAAATTGATATAAATTTATTTTAAATTAAAGATTAAAGTGTTTTTTTAGAGGCCTGATCCGTAGAATCATAGAATCATAGAATGGTTTGGGTTGAAAGTGACCTTAAGTATCATCTAGTTACATGCACATGTAAAGGCAAAAAAAATTGCTCTTTGGCCAAAACACAGATTAGATGTCACTGAATCATGTTTTATTTGAACCATTGCAGCATCCAGCTATGATGTGGGAATCTACCAAGGAATTTGTTAAGCAGGAAATTTTGGATTTTCACTAACAAGGTGTTGGCATGTTCTTCACCTGTTCCACTGTTTACCTAGAGATAAAAATAAAAAAGAGGAAAGTATTTTAAGCCTCTCTGCTTCCTCCAGAGTACTGTGTCCCTGTAGTGGCAACCCTTACAGGGGTATGYCCGGACAACCCTGAAGAGCATCAAGATTCAGTATATTTTGAGGAGATTTTTAACTGCTGCCCTGAGGTCTTTCTATATGCAGCTTCTCTGTCACTGATCAGAAGACGCAAGCTTCCAGTTTCATATCAACGTTTTGTTTTCCTTAAGGCAAAATTACCAATGAGTTTCTGTTAATTTTGTTTACATTTTGAGAATACTTCTCCAGTTGCATCSTAAGGTCGGGTAGTTGGTTTCTTTCCTCATTTATTCTTACATTTTGTCACACAAATAATGAATACAGGTTGTCTCTGACACACCTTGCATTATCTAGTTTGTTTTGGACCTGAAACATTTTGGCAGCTATAGCCAAATATCTGGGATCAAATAAATAATATACTTTGTCTACAAGTGACAGTTTTGGATAAATGCTATGTGTTGAAAATACCATAAAATTAATTCTCAACATATTGAACTTAAGAGTCCAAGGAATGTACTCTCTTTCCAAATTCATAATTAAACTTCGTGACCTTAGAGTGAATGCAAGCTAGAAATGAGTTGCTTTGCATTGCAGTTGACTCTAGGTGAAAAATGTTTTCTGACATTACTGACTCAGTTATGTAAATGGATCTTTCCAGAGAAATAAATTAACTGTAATTGGGGAAAGAAAAAAAAAAAAAAGAAACAGAAAACTCCCAAGAAAACTATTTCAATTACATTAAGGCTGTCTCACATTTACACACGGTTACTATAGGTAACTAAATCTAAAACATGTTCTTTCCATCATTGTTATAATACTGACACTCATACCACAGCAAAACCAAGTCACTATGATCAYAGGGGAATTTTAATTTTATTTTTGAACCATTTGTTCATACACATTCTGTATGCCAAGACCATGTTCCTTAGATATGTGATCAGTTGCTTTTAAGGCATTGAACTTGGAAGTCACAGTAAATTTTTTTTTTCCCAGTAATTTATTTCTGAAGAATTCTCCAGCCCTTGCTTTTGTCAAGATCATAATCCTAAGTACAAAAATAATATACAGTGCTGCCAGCCAGTTTTGAAAAATAAAAAGAAAGGTTTGATTATGCTGCTGCTTACTGTCATAACTCTGTATTTATTATTAACTACACTTGAGGATGCATTGCGAATTTATTTAGCAGATTTTGTCCAAAATAACTCTGCTAGCTGAATAGTGTGAAAGAGTAGATCTGACTTGAGATATTGCTTTTCTTCCTACATTGAAGATTAATGTCTCCAAAAAGATGAAAGCAGGAGGATAAAAGTGCGATGTTTTCAAAGATAATTCTGCTAGTGGCAATCATGATCACTGGATGAAAACAAATAAGTCATTTTCATTATCATGTGTCCTGAAAGAAAGCAAAATTCACTGCAAAGGAAAATAATGAAAGAGGGGAAATTAAAGGCTTTGAAAAATTAACACTGATTTCAGAGTGCACCTGGGCTTCTATTTCCACTGTTTTGTCTTCAAACATGAGCTCATATTCGGAGATGTTTTGATAGCAGACAATACAGAATTTAATGCAAAATAGACCAGACCTAACCCAATCAAGGGCTTTTCTTATGAGAACAAAAACTTTTTATCACTAAGCATCCTTTTCACTTCTAGTTTTATTGCCTTGTAGTATGTAAATTCACAGGATGACTGTCATTCGGGCTCTGGAACAACTAATTTTCCCAGGCAGTAGAACAAAAAAGCCAAAATTAAAAGTTGAAATTAAAACCTTGYCTTCTCCCATTGCCAGTGTCCAAAACTAAAGAAAGACGTATCAATTTTTTAGCCTCACATAGCAACTGAAAATAATGTATATAAGAAAGAAAACTGATTAAGTGGCAAAAGAGTGATGCATTGTGTGATGTATTGCATTTTGCTCTGTAGTGTTATAAACAGGGATATGCTGCAATGTTGGTACCCACAGTACATTAAATTAGCCATTGTAAAACTGATTAGGTCCTCTTTCAACTCATCCCTACCTGTTAAGTAACTGATCTTGGCTTTCTGCTCTGTTTACCATTCGTTTATAAACTCAGGTACTGTCTCTACAGACAATTCATTTTTTATTGATCTTATTGTCCTATTAAAATTGTTGTCTGACTTCGTAGTTTACATCTTCATCCCAAACTTTAACTTCCACTTCATGCTTGCCCTGCATGTATCCCCCTAACACTTCTCAAATTCTACTTAGCCCAACTTAAATGTCCAATCTCCCCACTTGCAGCTTCATTCTTCTAGTTGAATGCTTCCTTGTTCTAAAATAGACAGGTTTATTCTTCTGTTTCAATTCTAGAATAAGATTTTTATATATATGTTTCAGGACTAGAAATCCCTTCCTATCTGAGTTTTTCTTCAGCACCTCTTTCTTCTGCTATTCCCATTATCTGTATTTTCTGAAATAAAATAATGGCTTTTCCTGTGCTCATAACAAAAGTTTAGCAGTCAGAGTGAGACAGTGACAATTAATGAATAACTTAAAGAGAAACTCTGTGAATCATGTGGTTAATTCTCTGACTGACTAGTATGAACACCAGGTTATGGATGATTATCTGAACTCTTACTATGAACTTTTGAGKTTTACCCTTCATTAACCACAGCAGTCTGGTGTAATTATTCTTTGATCAAAAGAGGTTCATGTTTCTCAATCAGGGTACATCAAGATTTTTGTAGTCACAGGGACAGAAATCTAATATTTTAAAGCCTAAAATTACTATTTTTATATTCTTGAAAAATCCKGAAAAATATAAAAAAGTATGGTTTTGTGAGCCCTTAAACTAACATTAAACATAATTGCAGATTCAATTACAAAAGTTTGAAAACTGTAACAGATGTTTGGAGTATTAACACATGAACAAGAGCACATTTTAGTACCTATTATGTGAAAAGTCCAGTAGCTTGTGACAGATGAGGAGTTACTGGCCCATTCTGTTTGATCTGTTCTTTATTGCAATTGAAAAAGAACTCACACAAGAGCAGACACCACAATATATACGCAGAAGTACTTTTAATATACCAATCTGGACTTCAGTGTGTCTTTTTTTTSCTTCACTGAACCTTTAAAATTTACAAATTACTTTGTTGGCTTTCCAATGAATATACACAAGAGGCTTCAGCTTTACTGATTTCTTGAGAAATTTTGACGTTCTGTTTTGTTCTCTCTTTATGACCAAACAGCAGCCAGGACTAGGATAAGAAGGAATTAACTAGGTATAAATGATAGACAAAGGGATAATAATGATCTTGAGTTTATTTTAGGACAAACATATGGGGGTTTAATATTCTGTTTACAATCTGCCAAAAGTTTTAGCTAAACTTTAATTATAGTTGATCTTGCTATTACTTGGTAGACAACTCAGCATTTCTGCTTTCAGTTAAAATCAACCTTTGTTAATATGCAAACATTCGTGTCAGTCATACATGTCAAACATAAATGGCAATCTGTATCAGACCAACTGAATAACACCTGGACTTAGATGTCGTTTCAAAGTTTTATCTTTGGAATTGCTYTTGCCTAAAATAATACAATATTTTACTTTTTAACACAACTTGTGGTTAAGAATCTGCATTTAGTTGTAGGCCTGAAATTCCTCCCTACTTTTAATATTACTTCTTTTCTTATTAGTAAATTTTAGGTACAGAAGCCCTTTCATTTCCTTTGAGAGATGGCTTACAAGRACAGATAGAGATATGGGCCTTAATTTCCCATACAGCTTACCCACAGTGATGAGTGAACTCTTKTCTAATGGAGGTGTAAAATTTTCCCTACTAGTTCTAAAAATTGTTTATCATAGAACCTTAGCAGCTGTAATCTTAAATGGCCCCGTTAACTCAACCAGTTTTAGCTTGGATGAAGAGATAAAGATCTTCAAGTTCTGCCACTTCATTTTTTGGAAGTTTTAATTTTTGCCCCTTACAATAAGTTATAMCACAGAAAAATATAACATCAACTTCCTCAAAAAAGACCAAACAAGGAAAATTGAACATTGAAATTAAATCTCAGTGTCACAGTTGCTTTCAAATAGCTTCAAATCAGAATCAACACCTTCTTTGTGTTAGGCTTTTTACAAACACATTGAAAAAGCCCTCTTCCAAAGGATGGATTTTCCATTCCAAGGGATGGATTTCCCCTTAAAATTTGTCCTGCAGGTTTTTAGGAAAATATTAGCATTTTTAAGGACTGTCATGATGAAATCTTGTCCTGAGGCTTCAGTCTCCAAGTAGTCTGCTAAAGGCCTTGATATACCTCAATCTGGAATAGCTGCAGAGTGTAAACTACAATATGTCTGATAAACTGCTTATTGRAGTATAACCTGCTTCCAAACTGTGTGAGGTATTCCACAGGAATTTGTGAGTCTAAAGATGACCAATATTTCAAGAAACTGCCACATTATACCCCGAAATTAAGACTTCCTAACAAATGGGAAATTAAAATTTTCCTATAGGAGATTAAACACACACACATCCTCTCCTGTGAAAACTTTTTGTCAGCTAGTTCCAACCTTCAAAGTTCATTGAGATGTACAATAGTCTTCATATTGAATGTATAATTAAAAAATAAATGAGACAATCTGTCGCTGTAAACTACTTACTGAAAGCCATCGGCCACTACTGTTCACAGTGATAAWCTTGTCCAAATCTAATAACACTCTGTACTAGTTTTGGCTAGGGTGGAGTTAATTTTCCTCAGAGTAGCTTCTATAATTCTATGTTTCTTTGTAAGAAAAACAAAGTTAATAACATAGTAACATTTTAGTCATTGCTGAACCACAGCACTTGCAGAACATCAAGGCCTTTTCCTGTTCTCACGATGCCCCACCAGGGTCGTGCAGGGAGTTGCACATGAAATCGGGAGTGGACACAGCTGGGACAGCTGTCCCCAACTGACCAAAGGGTTATCCCATACCTGGTCTCATGCTCAGCATATAGAGCTGAACTATCCGTTGCTGAAAGAAGATCTCTCTAAGCCCTCATTTTCTTGCTGTCACCCATTCTCTTAATTCGTAAAACAGTTCTTTACACAGTCATGATCTTTCCACATGCAAGAGAAACACAGTCTGAAATTTGTCCCCCTGAGTTGTTTTGCCATCTCATGTTCACCCTTCTAGACATTTTCCTTCTTTTTTCTTTTTTTTTCTTTTTAAAATAATGTTATTTAGCAGCAGAGAAGCAGAATCACAGATTGTCCACTCAATCTTCTCTCGGTAAAACAATATGGTGGAGTAGGCTGGGAGAAGTTCATCCCACAGGCAGCCATGAATTATGTGAGTTTTCAAGGTAATTTTGACCACAAAAACCAAGAAAAATTGGCCCATACAGAGCTATGACCTGCAACAAAGAAATTGCTTCTAAGATCAGAATTTGCTTAACCTCTCAGAACATTAAAGAGTGAAAATTGCAAGTGTTTTCACTCTTGGTTTTGTGTACAAAYTGTGCTTTCTGTAGGAAAAATAAAAAGCTGGTGTACAGAGATATATTGATTTGCTTTCCTTTAAGAATATAAAATGAATTCTGCTGAAAAAGATGTCTTGGAAACTAAATTATTTTGGGAAAWTTTTTTTGTACTTCCACAGAAATTATTGTTTCACTTGAAGCTAGGCCCAATTATTCACAAATTTTATTCTGAAATTYGGAATAGACCAGCTTGGAAACATTGTAAAAGTTGAGGTATAAACATGGACTTCAGCTTGAATTATAATACTTTCATTCTCAAATATCATAACCCTTTCCTTTGTCTTCAGAATGTCATTGTTTGTGGCAAGTCCCCTCATARAACAGAAAACCTTTGCAGTCCCCAGTTAATTCTAAAGACCAYGACCATCCAAAAGTTGAACACCTTGTTCCTCTTGTATACACAGACCTAGGAAGGAAATCTCTGTGGCCCCAAGGACAGAGAAGAACTCCACTGGGAAGTTATACTATCTAAAGATAAGATGATATAATATAAACCCAAGTGTTATGAAATTCCCTCTTTGAAAGATTACATTGTTGCACTAATGACAGCTTATTTATCACCATCATGCACCACAAGTCTTGGGTAATAGGTTTTGAAGAGAACTAATAYGGCATCTGCCATAACAACTCAGATCATCCACTCATCTGAATTCTTGTGACACAGTTAATACCTGTTCTGGTACAAACCAGACAACATAATTTGAAACTAAGCTAAGTAGTCTGGAACAAATTGYCTAAATATAACAATAACATGGCAAAACAGATGTTTTTAAACAAATACACTATCTTTAAACAAATGCATTATCTTTCTGTTGCCCGAAATGTCAAACAAGATTGGATTTAAAATATCTTAAAAAAACCAAAACAACATGTTGTRGGGCTTGATGCAATAATCAAAGAAGGAAAATTTTGAGGGGGCTTGAGATGACTTGAGAGGTTTAGTTTTTTTAAAATGTGATATTTCAGCAATTAAGGGGGGCTTTTGATTTACACATTCATAYTTTATATATTATTGATATGTTTTTCTGCATGAGGCAGGTACACAGCCTCAAAAAAATACAAGTCCTTTTCCCATTGCAGAGTAGCATTTTTCAAYAAAAAATACAGGAAAATAAGATTTTATGGGGTTTAATATAATTAATCACATTATGGATATTTTCAATTTCTTCAAAAGTCAGGTAAGCAATTTAAACTACAGCTTCTGGAATAAGAAAAAATTCTTGTTTACAGATGACATTTATAGGACATATGGTGCAGCTGACATTTCTTTTTCTAAAATTAAATRCTAATATTTTCAGAGGGATGAATTACTTTTCCACATCTCAACCATTACAACTCACACAGAGAGAGATATGTTTGCTTCTGTTTCGGTTTTCAAGGAATATGTGTACCATGAATTTTTTATGTACAATACAGTGCTGTCTGAAAAGAGGCTAAAATTACTGGAGTCTTTGGACTGATGAAGTGTTAGAGCACCACAACAAGAAGCCATTCTTTATAGTTAAAGTAYACTCTGAGGTAAATACAATCATTAATTTGCTGTAGGTTAAATTACTGTGCAATGCTTCCACAAAAAAACTAAAATAAAAAAATCCCATTTTACTATTCATTGTTGCAATTTCATGCTATAAGCTCCACTTTAATGCACACTGTGGAGTCTTCAGATATTTAAAAACCTCCATCAAAACTACAAATCAAATTAAGGGTCTATTCACAAGAGTACAGTTTAGGCATATAAAATCTCAAATGCTTTAATACTTACTTTCAGTATCTACAGAATTTCTGAGAAATATTGAGCAACTGAATTGCTGTCTCTTACTTCTTCTAAGCACTTCTTCAGTATATTCACATTAGTGGATGTGATAAAGGTAAAAATTCTGCTGCTTCATCTTCCAAAAATTTAATACTTTCATCACTTGTGGAGGTTTTTTTTTCCKTATGGAAGCATTGGGGTTTATGAACAGAGTCCTTTTTATGAAGAAAATGTGTAAAGATTTCTTAAYAGCTGTGGGTCTACTACAAATGCATAGTGGGTCAAAAAGAAAAAGAGCTACAGAARCTTGGAATCTTCTTGCCCTTTGCTATTATTGTGCAGAGAATCTAGATATTTTGCCTGCATTGGCTTCTCTGATACGAATTTCACTTCTGTAGAATAAAGGTAGATGTGTAAATGCATCTCAGGTCAAAGCTCCATGTACACTTAGGTGTAGCTAGATATGTTTCTCAAGAAAAGTTTTCCAATTTACAGGGGAGTGGGTTAATGTAAATTTTGAAACTGCAGCTTTTAAACTGAGGCATTAAAAACTGAAGTTAGACACTGAGAGTTAATTGACAAGTCATCCRTAACCAAGAGATATTTACCTAAATATTAAACTCAGTTTCTTGTTTCCACTCCAATATTTCAAGTGATTTATGTGTCTGAGATATAACACTTTATACTTCAGGATTACAACACTAGTGACCTTCAGAGGTTTTTGATCTTCAAAGCTACTTCACCTCTAGACTGAAAACATTGGTAAGAAAGTCATCATCTCAGTGCTTGGGATTAAAATCTCATTTCTGGAATCATGATACATGACAATGCAGGAGTAAAATCTTTAGGTTTGGATGTCATGATATTGGGAATGTGACTATTACAATATATGTATATATTCCACATTTTCCACTTGACACATCTCTTTTTATCCAGAGTTGTTCTTCAGCTCAGTCAGCAATGTCAAAAAATCCAGCAAATATGCTCCTTAGGAGTTATTGTAACATAGCAAAATGTGGTTTATAACATCAGAACACGCAAGACAGCAGATAGTAGTATGATGTTCTAGAGGACTAAACGAAATACTGCCTGTGTTCCTTGCCCTGGGAGAATTTTCTTTATCTCCCACACCGTTCTATTAAAGGAATAATAGAAAACCCACACATTAATGGTAGTGTATGACACATAAGACATGACACGATTAAATTTCATTGCTGTTGTCAAAAGTGTATAGAAAGTAACTTATTCTGTCTCTCAGATAATGCTGATTGTCCTGCTTGTAAACTGAACAACGATCAACAGGGGATTACAGTAACTGAAGAAGAGCAAAGAACCTGTACCTTGTGTTTTTCAGTAAGAGAAGAAAAGAAATGAAAAGGAGAGATTTGTAACAGTGACATAAGATACAATAAATTCTTCACTATCACCACTCCAATGCTGTCAAGCAAAATTTCGGGTTTTATTTCCACAATGCAGTGTAGTATTCAGCGCACTTTTTCATTGTATTCAGTTCTGCATTATTTTCAGTTAGAAAACCTGCTGCTTCACAGCTCATATGTTTGTATTTTATTAAGTATTATTCGTTTGTTGTCGATATTCTTTTCATTTACCCATATTCCCARTCTCCATTTAAATAATTTTGTTGAATCACATTTTTTATTAGGTTTAGAAGGAGCAAACATTTGCACCTTACAGTCTTATACTTTGTTTTGCCTACTAGATTGTAAGAAAAGCTGAACTTTGAAGGGCAACACATGAAAACCAGACCTAAGATGTAGTGTGTGCTGTTGTTTACAAATTTTTTATGTTAAGCAGACACATTTACAGATAACAAGTAGTTGCTGAAAACCAAATACAACCAATTGGTGTTTAGAGTAATTTCCTTTTAATCTAGATGATGAAGTTCTGTTTGATGTCTGCATTTGCTTAATGCCTGAAGAAAGTGTCAATGAAGGTTTCAGTGTTAAGAATATACTACAACTTTGTGTAAAACTTTTCTTCTCCATGTGGCCTCTTCTGGAATAACTCACCAAAATAGATTATATTCTTCCATTATCCTTTACTCCCCTTTTAGTTCATCTAAAATTATGATACGTCATATTCAGCAGATCAAATTTTCATTAGGAACAGGAATAAGTCAACATTTATGGGKTTTTTTTCACATATTAGTGGAAGCTGAGCATTGACTTAAGTGCACACATTCAATTTGTTAATGCCTGTTTATCGGCTTTGAATAACAGAAGAGTGCTGCCTGGTTCACATATGACCTCTGTGTTCTGAAAAAACAGCAATTAAAAAACTCTTATGTTTCAGTCCTCCAGAACTGAATCAAATGTTATTCTTCCTTGACTTAAAACAAAACCTTAAATATTGCAAGTATTTTTTGCCAGGTCATTAACAGTCATTATCAAAAGTGTGGTATGTAAGCACTAGGAGATGATTCATGGCRACATAACCCTTATTACATCTGTATGGTCCCATAATTGATTTAGTTAATGGTACCATCTGCTCATTTCCAGTGTTTTCCTTCCAATTAGAATGACACATCATACATTCGATTTTTTAAGTTGAACTATGTTTTTTGTCTTTTGCCCCATCGTTTGTTCTGAATGACCTTCTTCTCTTTACATCCATTAGTGTAATAATTTCCTTTTGTTCTTGAGGAAATTAACAGTTTTGAGAGGGTTGGTTTGGCTCTCAGTACTCTTTGTCTTTCCAACCRATAAGTGAGTCTCTTGTCTTGTGGTGACAAAATGCTGTTATTTAATGCAGAAATCATCTAGTACTCTTTTCAGCTATAAACCTATGATGTGCCAGGTCTCAAGAAAAATACTGTAAGTTGATAGTATTAATTTTCCATATCCTGTCAAAAAAACTAGAAATTGAAGAAAAAAAATAGGAATTGAAAATTGCAACCTGTTTCACATAGTTAGCATATAATCATAGATAGKATATCAACTTCAGCCAGAGCTGACAATAGTATCTGAACAATAAGTCATACAACTGGGAATATCTTAATGAGTGATTCTTCACATTTTGGGATGAAAGGAAGACATTCATTGAAAACTACCTCAATAAAATTACAGTTACTTTCCAATATGTTCTTCTCTACCACCTAATTCAAGGAGAAACTGTTAGAAACAATCATGAGCAGTCATACATTTACATGTCAGGTACACCTTGATGAGTCCTGCCTCTGTGTTGTTTTCTCATGAGCACCAATACATCTGGGGATCTATTAAACAGAAGCTACTCACTGATCAACACTCTGTGCTTTAATTTCTACATTAACACTTCAGTACTATAATGACAGTCAAGGTCCATATGAATTACTGAATTCAGTTTTAAACCTCGTTCTGACATTTTATGACAGGTATTTTTGTCATTACTATTATGTCATCCATTGTATATGTATATATATATATATATATATATACACATACACATATATATGACATCTACCTCCTGTCTTCGTAACAGCACTATTGGAATATCAACATGTAATCACAGTGTTAAAATTTTTGCAAGAAATAAAAATACACGAGGTTATGCAGGGAGAATTTCTAGGGCTTAGTCTTAGAATAGTTCTGGGAATATTAATGTAATACACAGACTATGCCAATTGCAAACAAACTTTAAGCAAAAAAACTTTTTGCTTATATTGGGATATTATACTGGAATATAATTGATTAATTACAATGTGTAAAGTTATAAAAGTAATTTATCATGATATAATGACTATTCAGGTACATATGGCATATTTAAATGAATAAAACAGAACAAAAGCCATTAGAGGTTTGCTGTTCATTTTAGTATACATAACCAAGCATATTTTATGAAAGGCTTGGGAAAATAAATACCAAAAGTTGTGAAACTAAATGTAAAAGAAGAGATGGTGCTCTGCATTTTCTTTTCATGGAGATTTCTTCTTTATAAGAAGAAAAGAAAGAATAATCTAATAAAGGAAGGGCACTTCTTACCGGTAAACTTTAAGAAAACTCTGAAACTTGGGAACATAATTCAGATGGGTAGATTTGGTCAGTTGGGGTCATCTAYCCCAGCTGCRTCCCCTCYCAAATTCTTGTGCACCCCCAGCCCACTCACTGGGCATTATGAGGGCCAGAAAAGGCCCAGTGTGTGAGCACTGCTCAGCAATAACAAAAATATCTGTGTGTTATCAACACTGTTTCCAGCACAAATCCGAAACATAGCCCCATACTAGCCACTACGAAGAAAATTAACTATCACAGCCAAAATCAGCACACAAAGACAATCTCTCACTGYTTCCCAAGGGTAGACTGATGCCCAGTCAGTATCAGAGCAGAGCATGTCTAATCTTCCTAAAATTCCCTCTTTTCACTTTTATTGCTGAACATGACATTATAGGGTACAGAATATCTTTGCAGTTATTTCTGGTCATTTACAGGCTTTGTCCTCTCCCAGCATATTCACTGTGACAGAAGCAGACTGAGAAACAGAATCACAGAATTATAGAATAATTAAAATTGGAAAAGACCTCCAAGATCATTGAGTCCAACCTTTGACTGAACACCATAGCACCAAGTGTCACGGCCAGTCATTTCTGGAACATTTCCATGGACAGTGACTCCACAACTTCCTTGGGTAGCCCGTTCCAATGCTTGACAACCCTTTCAGTGAAGAAATTCTTCTTAATGTCCGGTCTGAACCTTCCATGGCTTAAGACCATTTCTTCTTGTCCTGTCACTGGTTGCCCAGAAGAAGAGGCTGAYCTTCACCTGGCTACAACTTCCTTTCAGGTAGTTGTAGAAAACTCCAAGACTCCTCTTCTTCGGGCTAAACACTACCAGCTCCTTCAGCCATTTCTGATATGAATTACTCTCTAGGCCCTTCACCAGCTTCTTTGCCCTTATCTGGACACACTCCAGCACCTCGATATCCTTCTTGTAGTGAGGGGCCCAGAACTGGACACTGGACTCAAGGCATGGCCTCACCAGTGCCAAGTACAGGGGAACAATCACTTACCCAGTCCACCTGGCCACACTATTTCTGATGCAAGTCGGCATGCCATCGGCCTTCTTGGCCACCTTGGCACACTGCTGGCTCCTATTTAGCCAGCTGTCAACTAGCAGCCCCAGCTTCTTTTCCACTGGACCACTTTCCAACCACTCTGCCTCCAGCTTGTAACACTGCCTGGGGTTGTTGTGACCCAAGGGCAGGACCTGGCACTTGGCCTTGTGAAACCTCATACCATTAGCCTCAGCCCATTGATCCAGCCTGTCCAGATCCCTCTGCAGAGCCTGCCTGCCCTCCAGCAGATCAATGCTCCAGCCTCATTTGTGTCATCTGCAAACTTACTGAGGGTGCAGAARGTATCGATGTTTTGCAGGCACCGCTTACAGTGTTATCAGCACTGTTTTGGTCAAAAATCTAAAACACAGCACCTTTTAACCTCTTAGTACATTGATCTCATCTAATTCCCCTGCACTTACAGTAGGGTTTGCTACTTCACAATATTCTGAAAGTGTCTGTCTGTATATTTGTTCCCTCCTATTTTTAATTTCATTAGGAAATACTAACCACAATTTAATATGAACAAAGAGACTGGATGAGATAGGATATCACCTGCTCCCTACATTGAACTCATGACAGGACACAAGTTTTGGCCACAAATTAGTGATATTTGGTCCCAGAGCCTGAGTTTTTAATAYAGGCTATGTGGACCTTACTGCAGGTGATTAGTCAGGATACCTGACATAGTCTGATAAACCAGATGGTGAGGACAAACACGGAGACAGGGAGAAATTGAGATAGTAACACAGGGCAAGAGTTCTGAAAGGAGATTAGGTAAGGTTTATATTAATTAGGGTAGAAGTGATTAGCAGAACACAATGATTAAGAGACACAGTTTTGAAGGGCATATAGAAAGCGGATGCCCTGAAATTATTTGACAGAGTAATGGGCTGAAAAAACAAAGGGGCATGAACCAAAGCTAAGAAAAGATTGGTCAGCAAGGGACTTCAAGATAAATTGCTTCACATGAAAGATAATTAATATGTAGCACTACAAGCTATTAGGTGTGGAAAAACTAACCCTCAAATGCTAAACACATCTGAGAACAGACAGAGAGGTGGATGAGCTGGATGGACTAATTCTGTATATTACCTCTGCCAACAGAATGGTAAAGGTAAAGCATTACTTAAATTAGCGGCATAATAAGTGAAGTTGTTTTAATAAGACTTACAGTGGTAAACATCAGAGGAAAAAACAATAAATTTAGTAACAAAGTTCTCAAAAGAAAAAATCACAGAACTTGTGTGAAGCCAAAATATTTTAAGCTAAATTATTATTTCTGATTTCATTGCCAATAAAAAATAATAATTTTATTGCTAATTAATAAATAATAATCGTTTCCCATGGATGTTGTATCTCCATAATGAGGGAACAAAACAAGATTTGCTAAAAGTCACTATTCTTCCTGGGAAGCCAAGACCAGGAACTTTAAAACACAGAAGTTTCTCCCCAGAGTTTGTCGGCCACATGTCCTGCTTGTTGGTCCAACCATGGGGCAGGCTCAGCATCTGTTCAAGAGAAGAGGTCCATAATATATTTAAATAACCTAACAGCAGCAGCTGAATGCTCAGTCAGAAAAACAGGTTATGTGCTAGCCCACATGGCTGTTCAGCACTGAGCATAATGGTGTTGCTCCATCCATTCGACACAGAAGCCTCAAACAAGTTCTTCTGCCTTTTCCCACTTCTCTTTATGCCTGCACTGAGCAGCCGAATCAAAACTGCCTTCTATCACACTGCATCCAACTCTAATTTTGTCTTTAAGATTCACCAACCATAAACTAATACCTGTAGCATATGCTGCAAGCAGCTCGAGACCTGCACTCTGACACCACTAGCAAGAGCTGGGTGCTCCCGAGCACCACTAATTGGCACTGTGTGAGCACATTTCCGGGTACCCCAGGCCAGCACTGCAACTCTACCATTCTGAAATACTCCCCAAAAACCAAGTAGCTGTGTACAGCCAGCAGGGATCTGCTGCTGCAGAGCAGCTGGTACCAGAACTACACCCTGCTGCTGGGAACTTTCAGCTTAGGTAGCTGAATCTGTTCTTATATAACAGTCAATTATCAGGCATGGAAATACCAGTATCCTCTTTTCCACTGGCTACAAACCTGCTGTATGTGAGAGCTGCACCCACAGCATGCAGTGACACAGACGATGACTGACTCTGTGAATTCTCACTGCTCCCCTCTGTGCTTCCTGCAGCTCTTGAGCAAAGACAGGACAAGTGAGATGGCGCTGGAAGTGGCTTATTCCTTTCTAAGCATAGATGCACATACACTAAATATAGCTCCCTTGGAGCTGAGTTCAGAAGTGTATCAGAACATCAGCTAAGACATTTAACAATTTCAACGTTCCCTRGTGGAAACTGGAGTAACTTCAAAAATGCAGGGTATGGGGGTAAGTGAAAGAGTCAATTTATAAATGTGGATTTTTCTGTAGGCCGAGTAATATATTGGCTGAGATCAAAAGCATTAGCTTTCATACTCCTGCAGAAGAATTTATGTGCTGAAAAAAGTAATTATTAACATCAGGTTGTTTATGAATAATACCTAAATAATGTAATGTCCTGCAAATTTAAATTTCACGTTGTTCTACGATTCTTTAGCTTCCCTCCCCACTCAAAAGAAAACAAACCAAAACAAACTGTCAGCACTGGATTTTGCATATTTAAAATTTCAAAATGCTTCTACAAAGTAAACAGTTGAACTGTATCCTAAAATCCAGTTTTTATGGAAAACTTTGGGTTTTGTATTTCCATAGAACATGTTTAACCAGAATTCAAGTGATCTAAAATCAACTGTAATAATTTTTCAAGTGAAATGGATATGTAAATATTTCAAAATTAACACTTTCAATGAGGGTAATGGAACTTTAGTAATTTCCACATTGCATATCTCTAAGTTATCTTTACATAGTAAGGGGTTGTAGATCATTCTATAAAAAGCTTTTGAAGAGATTTATATACTAAGAAACCAAAATGAGCCATTACCCTACTCAAATGATTGGCCTTTATTACATTTAACATCATCAGTCAGGATGATCTATGATTTTGAGACCTGGATCCTCTCCAGACTGATATGGAGTTCAGGCCAAGAGTAACAGAACTTAAGTTGCAATATAAATGCAGGAGATAGTAAGCATAGAATTCAATTTACAAGGGCTATTTGTGCTATAAACTTCCTAGTTATCCTGTTCCCAAATAGCCTGATCCAAAGGATCATAACTGCCCTCAAAAGAGATGAGTGGATGTCGAGTTTATGCCTAAGTAACTCATCTTAAGCCAGGAAAAGGTCCTTGTCCGGACAGCTCATACCATCAGTAAATAGTTGAGGTATATTCCCATATGCAAAAGAAGAGATTAGCGATACTGACCTTCTTTGTATGGCTCCACAAAGGAAGAGTGATATCAGGGAGGCAGCAGTGCATTGGGAGACTACTTATTAGGCAAGTGCTTTGTCTGGACATAGAGCAGTAATATAATTTTTAACAATCCCAAAGGCTAAACCAGACAGGAAATTTGTTCATATATTCTTGGTTCCTTTACACAAAGTTCTTAAAATGTCAAATTTCCAAGTATTTCTGAGTGCTATTTTGGCAGCAAATTCTAAATATGAGAGAAGTTTATCACCAGGAAGTGATTATTACAGGTATAAGTATCCTTTGCAATTCCTATGACAGTTCATCAACTGGTAATATAACAAAAGACGTTGTGGGTCAGTGAGAAAAGATTTTGATTACCTTTTTTAGACTGGGAAGCACACAGAAAACTGAATTTTTGTGGTACAACAAATTCAGGGGGATGGCAAGAGGAGGGTGGTGGGGAGGAAGAGAGAAAATAAGGAATTAACATATCCATTTCAATGTGATTACAGCAGTTCTAACACACAAAAAAAAGAGGAATTCTTATAAATTCTGACCATTGTTCCTTCTTTTACACTTGCTCATTCTGGAACATACCAAGCAGACAGCATGGATATCAGGAAAGATTTCCAGCCCATTACTTTCCTCACAGGACATTATCATGAGATGTGCTGTGCTCTACCAGCATAGTTAAAAATTTCCTGGTCACTAATCTGGACTCTGGCTGGCAGAGACCGAACAGAACAAAAAAGTTGACTGGAATTTCTTTACTAATCAAATTAAAATGAGACAGACACTGAGCACATCCTTGAATTCAGCTATTTCCTGTAACACTAACTTGGGCATAGGAACAGCATCAGGCTGCAAAGCCAGGAGTACAAAGGAGCTATTTGCCCCCCCCCCCCCCACACTAACATGTTAGTACCTCATAGACTTTTCTTTCTCCAAAGGTGCTTCACCCATCTGAGAGTAGAGAACAGATCTGCAAAGGTGTCTTATTTTCTTTCCTCTGCTAGGCAGTCAGACTGTGTCTTTCCCAACATCCTTCTGCCCTTAAGGTTTTTGCGTTTGTATTTAGAAAGGACTAAGACACCTTTCAGTTTGCTAAAACAGACTGCCCAGCCACACCTTAAAATTGGTTTTTCTTTTACATTTGTGATAGTTTCACTCCGTCAATAGTGCTCAGAAAGCACAAATCTCTTCTATAGTTGAGAGTTGGTATTCTCAAAAAATGTTAAACAAAAACAGAACTCAGCTTTGTTTATCTACAGACGGGAAGCTACAGCATAAAGGAGGTGTCACATCATTTATTCACATAACTAGTTTATCTCCTTGCTTCCAGTTACATTACTACTAATAATAATCTTACTACACAAGTTTAATTTCTTTATTCCCAAGCATTCGTGTTCAAAGAGTTTAACTTTTTTTTGTATCAAATGAGTTGTTTGGAGGAGTATAAAAAATTTTGTACCTACACTATGTGCATTCATACTCTGATATTCATACTCAGTTTGCAACAAGATTTGATCCTGGTTAAATATATTTCAATAAAAAGATAAATCTCATATTAATTAAAAAATAAATATAAGCATCTAAAGGTACATGCACAGGAACTTTGCTATAATGTGAACAAAACAGGGAAGATTAGACCACCAAGTGGAGACTGAGTCAGCTTCTAAAATATTATTCTAGAAATTATTTATTGCATTATTCCTGTTCTCTAACTCACCAGCACAATGGAAAACCCTAGAGGAAAAAAATTCTCTGACATGAATACTTCAAGTACTGAGCCCAGTGGTGGTTTAAGGTTGCTAATCACCTCAGAATTTATTGCTAGATTCACTCAAGTTTCAAGGCTACATTGACCTTCCCTTGAGTTCCCTATGCTAACAATTATTTAAGGTTAAATATTTGCTGCATAACACATATAGGTTCCATAGAGAAAAATACAAGTGAGTGAAAAATAAAAAATACTGCAGACTTAGGAGGTAAACAAAAAACTTACTCCTAGATTCCTCTGTATGCACATGCAATAATCAAACAAATACAATTGTCTTTAGCTTGGTTTCTTAGTGAAAGAAGTATTAGCAATTTGACTTTTAATACATCAGTCCCCCATACCCTAAATAATTTTTAAACTTATAGACAATATCAGAGTTTGTCACAAGAGTGGAGATCACAGACCCTAAAAGGTCGTTTACAACTGGCAGATGAGTATTTAGTAAAGCCAGCAAAGGAAGCCAAGTACCCTGATCCAGGCTGCTTGAATCGCCTCACAACCTGCAAATCTGATCAGATGCGTGCAGTTCTGACCAACAAATGCAGCAGCAGAGAGCGGCCAAAGGCACAGGAAATAACAGTGGCCTTGTAAAATTACATGGAGTACAAAAGACAGAAATATGGGATGATGATCTGTCCTATTAGTAAATGCAGTGTTGGAAGGGATGAAGAAAAGGTTGTAGTATAAATAAGAAACTGGGGAAAATAGAGACTTTGAGAGCAAGTAATCTTACCTGTGTTTTAGGGCATGCAAGAAGAAACAGTGTATTTTGGCAGAGTAAGAGAGACCCAGATGACCTACCGAAGTCTCTTCCTGCCTGAAATATTCTATAATCTAAGGGCGGAAGAATCCAGTGTACAAAACACATTGTTTCATTGTGAATGTGACTTCAGTAATTTTAGGGCTCGCAAAACGTATTTTTTTACCTAAATTTTGTTTTTTTCAGATCACATTAGAAGATGCATGCYTTATCCGATGCCCATGCAGTGCAAAGGTACTCAAGCTAGTACTCAACTTCTTAAGGGTTTCTAACTCTTTGTGAAAAATAAGTATTTATTAAAAAGTTAAAATTGTTAAAGGTATAGTGTCATTGTTTTTTCTGTAGCAGTAAGTTCTGGTCTCAGTTTCATTACTTCGTTATATGATAACTGGAAGGCTGATTTCTCTAAGTGCTGCTAGGATCAGCCCTTATTAGGCTCAGAGTTATTGGTAAAGAAGACCTAACAACTTTGCTATGTCATTTTAGCCTTTGATTGTAGGAGGATTTGACTTCCCCTTTTGAACACCATTACATCCTCACAATTCCTACTGACCTCTCTTGAGGTGAGACAGTGCGTTTAATGCTTTATTGCAAAATTATAAATATCCTTGAAATACCTTCCAGGTATTTTTCTGATATTTTAGCTTATGCTAGCAGACAAAAAGTAGGACCATATTTTAACTACAAAACAGGCTGTTCTGCTAGCTGAACAGAAAGGCATTCGTGATCCTTAAGGATGAAAAGGTGGCAATTTATAATTTCTGCACTAAAGATCTTGTAACTGATGATTGATGTAGTCTCCATTTAGAAGTCCTCATTCTTAGATAAACACAACACCACCCAAAATTAACTCCTGCTCTGACAGCTCCAGTGTGGGTTTGCAACTGGGATTTGAAGTTGCTGGTGTGTGTCCCCTCCGGCTATGTCTCTATCTGCCTGTGAAGAAATTTCTCTGTCTGGCCCACCTGACCAGTACATGTCCCACAGAGCACAGTACTGCACAAGTCTTTGTCTACTGAGTATGATATTTTCAAAGTTAACATAAGTACAAGAGTATACAAGGACTGCACGTGGACAGGTCTACACAGGATGAGGACCAGGCTCACACAAAGACTAATAGAAATAAATATTCCAAACAAAAAAGAAAAATAGACACCAATAAAACAAAACTTCACACCAAGACTACATTACAGCCATTTTTCACAAAAATCTCAAATGTTCATGACAGAGAAAAGAAACTATAATTAAAAAGGCTCTATAACAGCAGTACATTAATTTCTGTCAGGAGTGGAGGATCTTGAGGTACTCATTGATGTTCAGCCTCGATTTGGGTGTCAATAGGGGTGAAGAGGTTATGCTCTTTGACATCATTCAACAGTTTACACAACTGTGTACCTTCCAATTAATCCTCCAAATAGAGAAATTAGGAATGTAAAATTGCTATTCAGCAAGATTTATATTGATTTCTGCTTTTAAGAAAAAAGACCAAACAAACCCAGTAGGAACATATTCCTGAGAACTTAGGTGAAAATTATTTAACCTCAAGTAACTGAAGGTTTAAGATGTTTTGAAGTTTCATAAACTTTAGATAAAGGCCCCTTGGGAGTGTCATTTTCTCAGTGGGAAGCATAAATGAACTCCTCAGATAAACATTACAAAATTGTTGGGTTTGTTGCTTGGTGCTTTTTTATTTGTTTTTCTTTTTAGTTCATATTTTCCTTCAATGAAAAGTAAAACACACTGAGGTGCATAATTTCCTCCAACAATATATGTGCTTAATATTTTGTAGCTATGTAACACAGAAAGTTGTTAGAATTATTTTTGTAGACAACAAACATAAAGCTCTTAAGGAGAGTGTTTTAATATATTTTAGAAATGAGTAAACTTAGGTGCACTCCAATTAAAAACAAAAGTGTTTAAAAATCATTTACAAAATGAAAATCCACCATAAGTAAGTCCTTAACATAAGGTATCTTTAATTTTGAAAGCTACTTTGGCTTTAGTTTAAATAAACTGACTTGTTCCCTCCCAAGTTTTTTGACACCGTGCTTTACCGGGGCCTTTGATAAAATCACTGACATCTCCTGAGTGTATATTTGGCTAAGGTTAAGAAGAATTTGAGATATACAGAATCATGTGTTAGTGTTTTATCCAAGTAGGAAAGTTAGACAGGAAAAAATTTTCTCTGTGGAAAAAGTATTTCCAATATCCACATTTCCTCCATTTTACATCAGGCTGAAAAATTAATGTTTTGAAAATAAAATTCTTACCTTTCCTAAAAATAAGTAGCTGACCAAAATCTACCTATGTTCTCAATGCTCAACAAGGATACCAGGTACATGGATTCAGTTTTAGTAAGTGCTGTAGGAACCACATAATTTTCTTTCCTATCTAAACAGGAATTAATAAATTAGTAAATTATATTTCTTACCTGAGGGGTGTCTTGTAGGACTGAAAGTTGATTTAGTTGTTTTTTCTTTAATATCGCCTTTAGAAATTTTTATTATCTCTCCTTATTAAAATATCTTTTTTCTTTGGAACAATTCCACTTTTTCCAACTGAAGTATTTATTAGCACAAAGAAAGAGTTCAAAGCTTACATCCTGCCAAAACTTTCAGTACTTCCTTGCTCCTTATTTTAACAGAGAAGCTTTCTAATTCTACAGGATGTTAGTACTTACCATAATTTTAAAATATCAAAATACACGTAATCAAGATTAAAATGAACACTCTTCAGTGTCTAGGTTTGTTCTATGGATAATTCCAAGTCCATTAGAAACAGAAAAGCTTTATTCTAAACATCAACATGCTCCACAAGGGCTTTGATAATTAGGAAAACTGGAATTTTCTAGTCTTTTTGTGTGCTCAGCTGCTCATGTTACGTGGTTTCCACAAACTCTTTAGCTTTTAGGCACTGGCAGCCTTGAACATGTACATTTTTTAAAACTCTGATTGCCTTATTAGTAAAGTAATTTTGCCATTACTCACAGATTAATTCATTAGTTCATGGAAAATTCCGTTTTAAAATCTTTGTTGGCTACAGGAGATTTAAAACAACAGCAACAAAACCTCAGTTCTATCAAAACCTGGATCCTAACATTAAACTTGGAAACCAGAGCCCTGATTTAGCCCCAGGAATCCACCGGTAAGTCCCAAAAAGAATTAAGTTTCTCAAAATGACAATCACAAACAATCAGCAGAAGAAGGAAAGTTCAGTCTAAAGCGAGATATGTTCTGCCTGAATCTGCCTGCAGCAGGCCAAGAGGAAACACCGGCTCTGAATCCTTCCATGGGCTGAAGTGGCTGGTGTCCTTTTCTATTTGGGATATGCAGCCCTTAACCTTCTTTCTATATAAAACATATTTTTCCTAGAAAAAAAGAAAAAAGTATTTTCTCTTTCTATAGAAACAGAGTTGGTGCCTATCACTTAGTAAGTGTAAGTGATAACAATAAGTGTAAACAGCTCAAGGACTTGAAGTCTTTTCCCAGACCAAAAGAATTTGAAGATACGGTGCCTTAACCAGGAAACTACAGCTTATCTACTTAGAATTCTTCCCAGCTGAAGCTTTGATGATATGCAGATGAGATGAAGAGTCATTGGAAAATAAAAAAATCAAGAAATAAGAAGTCCAGCGGAAGGATATGTTCTAAACTCTGGAGTTAGAGAGGTCACTTGGAACAAACTATTGCTGAGTCCCTACTCTCAGCATTGCATTCAAATTTTATTCAAGGATTTTTCACATGAAAATAATTCTGAAGAGGTCCAAATCCAAGGTCATGAGAGTGGTGAGCATGCCATACACCTTTAGGTGCACATTCAAGGTGTTAGCAGCAAGAATGGGAGGACAACCCAGGGGTGACACCARAGCAGGCAACACCTTCATTGACCCAGGTGCCATCCCGCAAAACCCAAGCAAGGCATTGATGACAGGCCATGAACAGTCCCAGACATATGCAGTGGAAGATCCAGAATCCCTTTAGGGGGTCAAGGCCCAAGGAACACACCTAGGAGATGGGCCAGAAAGAAGGCATACCTAGAGCATAGCTCAAGGAAGGGATTAGGGCACACAGGTTAAGTTGAAATGGACCCATGGAGAGCTGTAGGGGGAGGTCCCAGGGGCAAATGGGTCAGGGTCAGTACAGCCCAGTAGTAACCTCAGGGCCCCGGCACAAAGCATTCTTTGAGCTTCGGTTGCCAAACCAGGTTTAGACTACATGGTAACTCTCAGGACAGCAGTGGCCTTGAGTATTGAAATATCCTGATCTAGCTGCCATAGGTCTGGGACTCAGATRCCATACCAGTGTGCAGCCAGCTCAGGGAAGAGAATTACAGTGGGTATGCCTCTACTAGCATGTAGCCAACCCACATTTTTATCAGATTTGCCATAGAGTTCAGAATATTGTATTGAGTTGGCTCTTGAGGTACTACTTACCATGTTGGTAATGTGAGATTAAAGAACAACATTTCACATTCGATTTTCTTCAGTTACCAAAACAACAGAGAACAATGATGATGCTAATTCCCAGTGATAGGGATTTTGTGGCAATCATGTCATTGCTGCAATTAATTTCACAGTGAACATTGTATTCAGCCCATGTAATCCTCCCACTGAGTGGCTTGATCTCCCAGCTTAGTCTAATTAAACAAAAGTGTCAGGATTATATTAGGGTCAAACAGAAGACATTTGTAGAGAATGAGGTCAAAAAATTACACATAATGGTCAGCAGTGGAAGTCGAAGAATGGTCATGCCTTGAACTAGGAAAGTGCACGGCCTTTTGGGATGCTAAAGGAAAAACTAAACAAACCTTTGAGCTCTTGCCGAACAAAAACTTGCTACAAAAACTGACAAAAAAAAAATCAAACAAAGTAAAAATTATAAACAGTCTGCTTGACTTTAGGAAAATGTAGTCCTGCTTCTTGTTACAGCTGAAATGTAATGTTTTTGGCAAAAGCCACATTTTTAATAACATAGTGTAGTCACTAGGCACTGAAACTCCATTCCAAGGCAGAGTTTATTCTGCTGGGGATATACAAAGCTATTTTTCTTAACTRCTCAAGCCACTCTGCCTACCACAAGCCTACTTCTGCTCCATTGAAGTCAATAAAAAGGCTCCTATTGATTTCTACAAGCATGGGATCAGATGTAATGCCAAGATTGTCCAGGAGGTAGAAAAGAAAATAACAGTTGAATATTGAAATAGCATGATGAATACCTGCCATTTTTAGCTCTGCCTTTATACATAATTCTAAAAAGAATATCAGGAAGGTGCTTCTGTTTCACTGAAATATCCATCAGAAATAATAGATATTTCATTAATGCATAAAACCACCATGGAATTATTGTTTCGCTTTGTGCATTGTTGATGTGAAAAAGGATAGCAGATGCGTAAACTTCTTTATTTATTCAAATTCTATGAGGAACTCTAATAAACTAGGCATATGATAGACCAAAGGTGTGTGCACACAGAAACTATGTTTCTTGGCAGAATCCTGCAGTTTGTTTGCAGGAACTGTGGTCAGTCACACCACACATTATTTCCTGAGCATCAGGGGCACATCTGCCTTGCCCCTTGCCTCTGAGCCCTCTTCCATTGTAGGCGATCATTTGTCCCAGTGGTGTGATAGCATGAGTATGTATAAGCAAAATCAGTCTGAATTTACACCTTCCTTAATATTCCATATTGATAATCCCTATGTTGTTACAATGCTGAAAGAATATTTCCTGCAGAAAACCATTTATTATTAATTCTTTTCTACATAAGATTGCTCTGGGTCTTGTGTGTTTTGCCCTTCTACTTTCAWTTTATAGGGTGGAGATTTTTGTTCTGCTCCTTATGATGTCCTCAAAGCCTTTAGAAAAACAGAGTGATCACGGTGTTTATTCACCATAGGTGAAAAGCAGCACTTTACTTTCTGATTTCATGCTTCAAGAATGGTGAAGCATGAAGAGCACTGCCATGTTCAACACACTGTTTATCCCAAGCTTGATCCGCAGTTCTTTTATAATAATGTTTCCAAATTTGACCAGATTCAGGAGCACTCCTCTCATATTGTCTTCAAGTCAAGCCTAGTATGGGGGGAAATATCTCCCTTCTGCTCTGTTTCAGTGAATTAGAACCAGGATCTAAAGAAAAGTTTCCAGGCATCAACCTCCAACATCACTTCCTATTGAGACACTGTTGCAGAGACCTCCCTTGTTTGAGTAGAGTCTCATGACTTGAACAGTTTTTGTGCTAAGTGCCTTTACTTTGTGCTAGTTTCTAACAGCTCTCAACAGCTGAGTTGGAAGGCTGCAATTAACATCTGTTTTTTGCCAGAATTTCCCAGATACTTCAGCTTGTGTTTTGAAATAAATGGATAACCAAAATTATGAAAACATGGCCTTTGTTTTAACCAAGACAAGGTGAAGAACAGTGTGGGATAAACCCCCCCTATGAAAGCAGAACATACTCCCTTATAGAGCTCCTTGCTTKTCTCTGAAATTTAAATCTTAAGGAATATTAATTTAGTGCTACCTGTGATGGGGAAAGGTGATTGGAAGTTAAGAGAGAACRAAGAATAACAAGTAGAAGGGAGCAAAGGTTGCAAATCAGTATCATTATAAACAACAGCAGAGAGCATCATATAAAATACATCAATATAATGACATGCCTAATTTTTTATATTATGTTCATAATTTTTTTTCATCATTTTAGATCAAATGGTAGTCAGGACTTATTGCACTAGGAGCTTCACAAAGATACTGTAAGAAAAACTCCCTGGGAGTTTGCAGTTAAAATAGGAATTTTCACTGATATTTGTGTAATCTTACTTGCATTTGCATGTCTAGCTGATGTACAATAACAGCAAAAGGTGGTGTAAGTCAATTATTATTCCACATGCCTGAAAAAATTTATTTAGATCTTTAATTGAAAGATTTTTTAATGTGACTAATGAAATAGCATAGATGAATTCATGTGTCAACAGCTAATTGAAATGTTAACAGGACCAAAATCATGCTGAATTAAACCTGTGGTATAGATGCACTAGTCAGTTTTTCAGGTACTATAAGGTTTTTCAAAAGCAAAAAATAATGATCTAAGACCCAAAGTCTTGCTACCTGAACCTACTTTGTTTGTCACTTAGGCACAAAATATTCTCATATTCATTCTAGCTCCATTCCACAGATATCTTTAAACAGTTTACAATTGCACATTCTTCTGTGTAGGTTCTTCATTTGTTTTTGTTCTTTATAGTAATGTTACATATAGAAGAGAGCCAAAGTGGGAAGTAACCATCTTCTGTGATAAAACCCTGACTGGGAGACACCATAGGCGTAAGTAATAATTGCAATACACATCCAACATATGTACAATTACCGTCATTGGCTGAGTATTTTAAGAGGTCAGGAAATCTCTACGAACAAATCGCACAGAAGATTCTGAGCTGGACAGAGCCCACAGGGATTTTCAAGTGCAACTCTTRAGTGAATGGCCCATACAGGGATCAAACCCACAACCTTGGCATTATTAGCACCATGCTCCAACCAACTGAGCTAATGTCAARTTTTTACTAATGAACTGGAGGATCTATAAAGAACCTTCACTTTTCTGTTGTACTGTGCTATTCACACTGTTGATTATGAAGTGTGATCTATTYCTAATGACAGTATGAAAGTATGTAAAAGAACCTCATAGAGTACACCTTCCTGATATTTAAATGTCACTCAAAACATACAATATGAATGAAAAGCTCTTTCATACTGTCCTCTAGGTTTGTTGTTAAAAGACATTCCCAGAAATCTTAAGTGCTTATCTATTTTCCTGTCAGTTTTGGAGAGAAATCTCTACCAACATTGTCTCTCTGATTTATACCATCTTATGGAATGAAATTATGAATACTTTTTTTTTTTTTTTTTTAATATTTGTATAATGTTTGTCATGTGAAACAAGTGCTAACAGTTACCAAACAGGAAAACTTCCCCTGGAAAAACGTGATAAATATTAACTGCTCAAACAGCAGTGTGTGTTCATGACATTTTATCTTTGCTCTTGTTTGGTTAATGCTTATAAATTGAGCCCCTAATTTATCTTCAGCTGAGCTTGAAAAAGCACAGTTAGAGTTCAAGTTTTATTGCTTACTGTTGGTGTTATAAGCTTTAAAGTAAATTTCCTTCTCAAGATATTATCTCTTATCATTAGCTACCAGGACGTCTTTTATCCTACTTTTTCTGGATCAAAAAGAGAGATAAGAGGGTAATACATCTTTGCAGAAACTAACTCAATCCTCTCTCAAGCAAAGTTTATGTACATTTAACCTAGTATCCACAACTAATCTGTTTGTATTTTAGCTAAAGGTGACTTAGAAAAATATCTAAATGCAAGAACCCTRAAGTTTTTAATCCTGTGGAATGACACACTGTATTTGCATACCCTGCAGAATGCTTATTTCAGCTTTGACATTATGCTGGGACAGTGGGTTGTATTTACAGACATTTTTAGGATTTCCTTCCAGAACTCTCCAGAGATATATAGAAATTTCYTATACCACAAATGAAACCTGTGGAGTGAATAATTCTTTCAAAATGTTTCTAAAACATCAATTATTAATTTCACTTTTATATCCAGTGGCTTTCTACTGATGGCTTTACAGCCATATGTTGTTGTGGTGGAGAGGATAGGGGAAGTGAAGAGGTATATAAAGCAAAGAAAATCGTTAGAAATACTTTGGTTGGAAGTCCTTGTCTCTGTTGTACATTTCATTTCAAATACTGACATGTCATCTTCAGAAAGGTAAATTTTTGATAAGAGATTGAATGCAGGCTAACATGTAAAATATTTTAATAACTAGTGTGAAAGTTACAGTACTGACTGCTAGTTTGCAATAAGGGAAAACTACTTYTAACATCAGATGAGTGAGTCACCACATGAAACCTCTGGTCACTGAAGAGTGTCTCATAAACTGTGACTGAGAAACTGCACTTAGTAGATAGCATTTCTTAGTGGTTTTGGTTTTAAAAACTTTACCCACCAACTCAATGTGCCTATTTTCACCTTCCTGGGTTTTCCAGAAAGTTAAATACTAGCCCTTGATCATTGTGCCCTAACCCACAGGAACAGCTGTGTTTCAAAAATGGACTGTGATTCTTGTGTGAAAATCTGTCATGTCAACCATATGATATGATCAAATCTGATATGTCAACCATATCCAATAATTTTGTTTGACTTAAATGAAAAATAACATAGAAAATACTATAAACCAAAGGACTGTAGTTTKGTTTTCCACTTTTTTTTTTTCCTGAGAGTGAGCGTTAATAAAAATTAAGGGCCAAATACTACACCTTTCAATCTCACTAATGCTTAAGATAACTGGATACTACCATTCATCTAACCATTTGTTTTTCTTTCTAAAGCAACTTTTTATTTTCTTACTGGAAAAGTATTTTTTAAACTAAATTTGCAGTTTGAAAATAAAAAAATAAATAAATAAAAAAAAGAATAACATTTGGAAAATATTTGCAGGTTTTTTTCATTCCAAAGAGAAAAACATGTTGAAATTCTTTTCAAGGAAAATATGTGGGCTTTCACTTCTGTTATTCAAGATATAGTAACATTTGATTTTATTTGTCTGTAAAAGAAACAAAATATTAGAAGAGAGCTTAAAAATGAAAGAAAAAGCAATTTACTTAAAGCCTCTTCAGGGAAGCAAATGTAATTCATSACCAGATATGTGCAGGGAATGTCGATACGGGTTAAGTTTAAAGAAGACATAGTCATAAAACCAGAATGAAAACACTTATCTAACTTATGCCAAAGGCCCAACACAACAACTTTGAATGTATGTGGGAGAACAAAAATAATACRTACAGAGGGCTCGAGGTTCCTTATGATGTTTCCTAATATAAATTGTGGAGGAGTAGAAAGATGTGCAGTGTATTGAAACTTCAAGGACCTCCAAGTACCACACCTCCTAGAAGCCTCTTARTTAGAAATGTTCTAGACCATCTCTTTACATGATTGTCCTAAAAACCTGTATACTTGAAACCTTAAGTGAAAAGCTGATATTGAASTGTCTCTGCTCTGGCAGCTGTTAATGGAAGAATACTTTTTCTTTTGCTTCCTGCCCTCTACAGACATTTTCCCCAGCCAAAGTGGATGTGCTGGTAAATATCTGTACCGGTTCCAACTCAGCTGATGGAAAAGCAACACTCTTATCAGTTTGCACACTATAAATGCTTGTCAAATCTATGAAAAACAACAAAAGCACTAACATAGTCCTGACAAACCCACAAAAATACCTTTGTCTTCACCACAGTATGTCAGCTTTGGCCTGTCATTTTGTAGTTTACAAATAGGAGGCCAAAATCTAATACAATTGCAGTGCTGGAGTCAATCACAGTGACTCAACTCTCTCCCTCATTTATTCTTGRTAAACATTTTCAACTTGAAGAAACTACGGTTTGGACTTTTCTATTCTAATTAAGAATGATTTTCTCGTATTATTGTTGATCTTCTAAATAGCTACAATAGATTGCTAACGGCTTACTAAACCACTTTTAATCTGTTTTAATATACAAAAGATGGGCAGCAACCATATTTATCAATATTATTTTAATAAGAGATATTTTATCAGACATCAGGAAGAATTTCTCCGTGGAAAGGGTTGTTAAGCATTGGAATGAACTGCCTGGGGAGGTGGTGGAGTCACCATCCCTGGAGGTGTTCAAGAAACGACTGGACTTGGTACTTAGTGCCAAGGTCTAGTTGACAAGGTGTTGATCAGTCAAAGGTTTTACTTGATGATTTTGAAGATCTTTTATAGCCTAAACCATTCTGTGGTTAAAACAATTTTTCTTGCAATAATATAGAAAATTTAAGAAATTTTTATGCTCTATTTGATAATATTTACAGATATGAAAAATTAATTAATGTCTATTTTTCTCTTCATAACACCAATTTGTAGTAAAAAAAGCAAAATGTAACACAAGATATAAAGTAGTAGGTCTCTTTTCCATTTGTTTCTACATAGAAAATTGCAATGCTCTCAAAGTATCCTTATTGTGTGGATTAGACAAATCATTTCTAAGAATAGAATTTCAGCGTGCATAACCAAGCAGCTTTGAACTCTGTTCTGACAGCTTCCCAACACAGATTTGAGAACTTGGTGGTATCCTATAYGTAGGCAAGACACTACTGCGAATTTGACCTTCTCATGAAAAACTTTGCTCATCAGTAATGAATTGAGTCCTGTAGTATCACGGCAATGACATTTTATAATCCTAATCATAATTCTTTGAAGATGCATCCTAAAAGCGATTAGGTGTTGATTACACTCTTTTCTTCTGCCAGTGTTGATTACATTCTTTTGAAGGTATTAGGCTGCAGTTTTCCTCAACACCTACAGCACACCACACACTTGCCTCTACCATAGCTCAAGTACAAAATAATGCCAGTGTGTCAGAACATGGGATGATATACTGGAGGATGTTACTTTTCAAGAGAACACAGAGTGAACAAATCTGTACACTTTTCTTGCACACTCAGTTTTTGTTTTTGCAAACAGGCTGTCAAGATTATCTCCCCAAAACAATTCTTTTTATTTTCTTCCATCTTAGTGTCACATGAGTGTTCTTTCTTTGTCTCACACACATTTACATCTCTACCTTCCTACCATTTTCCCACCTATATCTGACTGCACATGCATTGATGCCAGTTTTGGTAAATAATAGTGACAGGGTATTCAACATCATCTGCAACAACACAAGATACAGGGCAAATTTTTTTTTTCCCAATAAAATAATTAACAATCTAATGGTTTTAACTTTAAAACTCCCAATTGCCAGACTATTGGAAAGAGTTAGGGAAGATTAAATATCAGTTTTAATTAATGTTCACTTTATGAACATGCTCAGGCTTAAAATTATGCAGAACTCTGCTGGCCTCTGTGAGGGAATACATGAAGGCTTGGTCCTTGCCCTGAAGATTTCAGTCTCAAAGAAAACTTAATATTTAAAGACAATTAATGTGAGAAAGAATGATTAAGTTGGCTGCCAAAAGGCTCCCTAAGAATCACTTAATATTTAAATCCACCTAAATACCCAGAATAGAAGGAATGGTTGAAAGCTGCCTCATTCAGCCACTCTATTCCTGTCCCTTTAGCTTCAACCAACCTAATTTATACATGCCAGCCCCCCCCCCCCCCCCCCCCCCCCCCCCCCCCCCCCCCCCCCCCCCCCCCCTGCCTATTTCTTGAGGAATTAATATTTCATTAAAATAAAGGTTAGCACCATAGGGTGTTAATGGCATTGTATTTCCATTGACAACACTAAGTGTNCTCTATTCCTGTCCCTTTAGCTTCAACCAACCTAATTTATACATGCCCGCCCCCCCCCCCCCCCCCCCCCTCCGCCATGCCACCTCCCTTAGCAGCTTGCTGCCTATTTCTTGAGGAATTAATATTTCATTAAAATAAAGGTTAGCACCATAGGGTGTTAATGGCATTGTATTTCCATTGACAACACTAAGTGTAATTTGAATCATCAATAGAAGAAACAGAAGGAACAGAAGGAATGACCTTTCTTGAAATGTGCTGCAGGAAGAGAAATGTCAATAAAAAGCAAACAGTGTTTTGCATATCCCCTTACAAACAGCCAATTCCTGTTTAYGCAGTTAAGAGAATAGGCTTTTTCTGAGCCGTCAGCTTGGCACAAGAGATCACTTGACAACGTGGGAGTGAAATAAGAGCTCACACATCCCATGCAGTGTCCTGCTGCTCAGCTTCAGCAATCAAATATACATGAAGCTCTTTGCTCCAAAATGGCAACAAGTTTAGGACCAGCAGACTAGAGAAATCAATGACTTTATCTTGTGTTATCCTCTTCTCTTTAAAATTCCGAGAACATCAAGCAAACAAATACATGACCATAATGCAAATGCTGTAAAACGACCATAATACCAAAAATATTCCAGACTTGAAGAAAAAAAACACTATTAAATGTGGATATTTTTATACAACTATATTGCTTCTGAATAAGCATCAGAGCTGCTGTTTCTCCTAAAACTGCTATAAAGCCTGATGAAAGCCCTTTTGAATTATTCTCACACTCCCTAAAATTTCTGTCGTTTTTCTGTAGTAAATTTGATACCAATCATTTCATGTGACAGAAAAAAAAAACAACCAACCAACCAACCAACCAACAAACCGCAAACAAAGTCAACTGTCTGGAAATCCAAAAAATCCACCACCAAACAAACATGAATCTTCAGGCATAAATGTGATAGGCAAAGTTTTCTAAGTCAATAATTTAACAACATATCCATTCTGCAATGGAGAACCTGTTTTGAAAGCAKCTGTTTCTGAAAGCGGGTTACAAAGTTGCACTACAAATCAATCTGTCTACCATGCAGTTCCTACATCTTCAGGAAAGAACTCCAACTAGATCCACCTCCGAGCATTTTAAATCTGTGACCTTTATCCTCTTGATTTTCTCTTTACCCTCTACGAAAAAAGCGCCATGATCTGAAAAGAAAAAGCACAGTAAATGTAGTAACTAAACATGTTGGAGAGATAAAAACACGTCATGAGAGAATTATTTGACAAAATGTGGGCTAAATATTGTCCTCACTTTCCAGTCTTCTTAAACAGCCTCTCAATAAGCCTCCGGATTCACCTTTGCAGTTTGCTTCAGCCATGTTAATCCATGACAGGCTCAGTATGGACTGGTCCCAGCTTCTGAATTCTTACCAGAACTGAGGCTGATAAGTCATCAGTTTAAGCATTTAAGATAGCATGAGTTTACATTTCAGGACAGTACAAGCCTCTGTACCATCTGAGGGACAGCAGTTAAGGAACTTGGAAAAATAAATCACTTATATTTCTACAAATATAATCAGTTTAACCCTCATTCTGGATGTCTTGCTCGCCTTCCACTCTTGCTGCACTCAGGCAGTACCTTTCACATTAACCAAATCACATGAAAAACAAATTGTTTGTATGGCTGTATACTACACAAAGGACAGACTTCTGGAGGAATTACATTGTAATTTTTACTTTCCCCCTACAAAAATTATTATCAGTAGTGCTTACAGGAAAAAAGAGTCACCTGGCTGGAATCCATTTAAAAAGAGCAATTCTGAATTACCCTCTGGGAAACAACTTGATCAATTTTATTCATACTTTCAGGATAGTTTTAATTCACTTTAAAAGTTCATCTGGAAAAAAGATAATTAAGACAAAAATAATACCCAGAGGTAAAAAAAAAAGGGGGGCCGGGGGGAGAAGATAGAAAAGCAGGCTACTAATGGAACATTTATTGAAGSCTTAATTAAGAGGAGGCACTTGATCACTCTGTAATCACTGGCTTGAATTAAATGTCTCAAGTGCAATAACTAAAATATAATGGGACCATTCAAAGCGCTAGAATGGAACAACCTACCATTTTTTTGGCTTGTTCTTGGTTCCTCCAGATCTCCTTTTATAAGTGTTATTAAAAACGAATATTTATATTGCTTGGAGGGAACCTCTTCCCATGAGCGCAATCACGAGAAAAACAGAAGTGGCAATTGCTAAGGTACTTCTTGGATTAAGAATCTCCTACGGGTTCAACATTTGTATAGGCAGAGTAACAAGATCTCTGAAGCTTTGAATAATTAGCCTTTCTGCAAGGAAAATGAGACCACTTGCCTTCACATCAGGGTAACCTTGAAGAAAGTTTGTTAAAGTTAAGTTTTCACTAATTAAAAAGAAGGAGAAATAAGGGAGATGAAAGGAGAAAAAAATGGACATTTTATAGCGCAATATAGTAAAAGCACCGTAGGGAAAAAAGAAGTTGTTAAGAAGTATACAGATGAAATGAAACAGTGAAATAATACATATAAAAAAAACCCAGATAAAAAATAAAATGTTCTTAATTTAAATTTTTATAGCCAATCAGCATAAGATACCCCTGTATTCACGGGACATAATAACTACATGTGTAAGCAAATTTTCAAATCCTTGTTCTGAGTTCATATTCTTGCAGAAAATTTACAGCTAGGGTTTGGGGCTTTTTTTTATTTTTGACAAGCACAGTAGCAATACCTGGGTGGATTATTAAGGAAACAGAAACAATGTAGAAAGATATTTCATTAGCCGCTTACCTTGCTGTAAATTAAAAGGCCTGCAGGCAAGCACATATGGCACATCAGGTATGGGAGAGACTTATTAAATGCCTAAAGCGTGTTTCTGGCAAGAATTGAGGCAAAATCAAGAAAATTAAATGCAAGAAGTTTCAATATATTCAAAATATCATTCAATTTCTAAAGTTCTTATTATATGTATAGCGTGGAAAATAATTAATAGGGAACAGATTTATGTACTAGCAAACAAAACAACAACAAAACAGAGAAAAAAGGAAAGAAACAAAAAATTATGAGGAAAAGCAGAYCTTGCTTCCAGTGTAGTAGTGGGGCTCTGGTTTTGCTGTACAGCTGGTTTTATTTAAACCAAATTTGCTAAATCCTGCTGCTTTCAGGAAGAGAAAACTATTTGTTTCCTACTGGGTATCTTTCAACAGACTGATTCTTCACTTTTTACAAGCATAAAAACCAACCAAACAGAAAGTGCTAACTTTACAGTCATAAATGTCAGCGTGAAAAACAAAACAATCAACTTTGAAAAAGAAAAACAAAACACAATCAACTTTAAAAAAAATTGAAAAAGAGAGAAATGCAAATTCACAAGGCTCTTACCAGTTTTCTACTAGCCAAAGTGAGGGATTATAGGTAGGTATTCAAGGACAGTTAAAGGACTTCATGGACATGTAGGCCTTTCTGATTATACAGATCTGCTTGAAACTTAGGTCTCTATGTTTTGTCCTCATCGTAGGTTCCTGAGATCACAATGCTAAAGAAAGCACTGCCTGTGATACCTGAAACCTGGAAGAAAGCTGCAGCTATCTCTGAGTGCCTGCACAGTCCATTTCCCCCTTGAGAAAAAGGTCATCTAGCTCTTTCTGTAAAGGTTTTTCCCCATTGTTAATAACGTTACCCAAGAAATCAYCTCCTAGAGCCCACAACAGAGCTGAGAATCCTGAAGAAGCCAGAGTCTGCTCTGCAGCTCCTGGGTTAATACCTGAAGGACCTTTCACTGAACTTATGCCATGCTGAACCCAAACAAAATGTGACAAATGGGCAAAGAAATTCGTACTATAATTACACCAGTTAAGCAATTTTATAATTGCTTATAGCTCTATGATTATTTATTCCTCTGCCAGCTTAGAAATATTAACAGTTTAAATAAAGAGAAGTGTAAGTGAAAGTTGAATCAATTTCTGGCAAAATTTGCTAAAAATGRCACAACTATATCTAGTCAGAAACGCTAACAACTATGCAGTAATTATCTTCATAGCACTTGATATTTTTCACATTATTTAAAATGGAAAACAATGTGTGGCATCACTGGACCCGAAGAGTATCTTGAAACAGGTGGGAGCCCATGGGCCTAAATAGTAAGCTGCCTTATTTCACACATTTTTTAATGTCATATGTTGATTACTGAACTCCAAAAATTACATTTAGAAGACACCCACATTTGAATTTCATGGGCTGAATTCTTTGTTGTGATAGCTCCACTTGAGCTTATAAAAAAATAAGGGTCCTAAGCTGTATATAAGCAGTAAAGGAACAGAATGTTCAAGTCATCAGCCTGGATTTAATTTTAGGGTAGAAATCCATCAACTAAACTGTGAGGGCAAAACATTTCGTATCTCCAAGGTATATAAAAGTCAGGTGCAACCCCCRGCAAGGATACTGCAACAAGAACTGTCCAGGGGTTATTGAGAATAACAACAACAGGGCAATATGTCAGCTTTTCCGACCTGCCCTGTAATAGACATGGGGACAAGATTTCAACTTTGATTTTTATTTATGTCTATTTTCACATTATCAGGTATGAGTGGAAACAAGGGATCTCTTTGCAGCCTGTCATGGGAGGAAAAACTAAGTCATTTTCTTTCATRAATTGTAATAATGGTCAAAGTTCTGCTGACTTCCCAAAAGAATTAAATGCATTTGCCTTTGCTTTCAGCACCTTGAAGAACTCTGTCCTCTACTGGAACAATTGGCAGATTTATTTTTTTTCCTTTACACCAAATACATGGAAGAGATAAAGGCAGAAGGTGATATGTGGGTTTCGTTTTGGAGAAAGTTTTCTTTGTGGACTTCTTGAAAGAAAAAGCTCTAGTTCGTTTCTAACACTTTATTATTCCTTTATGATAGTGGCACAGATGCTGTTTCTAGAAAATACATTTTCTCACAGGCAAGAAATCAGTAGATTGGCAGGGATGACTCTTTCTTGTGTTGGCTAGGTTCAAGAAGCAAAGCATTTAACGTGGATTCTGCTTATGTTTTTTGCAACATCTGCTTCTAAAAAATAACACAAAGGTTGATAAAAGTATGTCAGCTTACTTGTGAGTGCCATAAAAAATTTCTTTTAGGCAAAGTACAACAGATCAATTCTCAGAGGACTTTTAGCACTAGCAGAACATAAAAATCTCAGCTTCACAAAATTATTTTCTAAGATAAAAACAGGAAAAAAATGACACATACTCTTAACATTTCAGCAACATAATAAAGTTAGAAAGGCTCAATACACCACATTTTTAATACAGATGATATTTTTTTTTCTCAGATATAAAGTGATATACAATAGCATGGTCGTTTCTTTCAAGAAAAGTGCTGGCACTCAAAARAGCGTGCTGAATTTCTTAATGTTTACCAGAAACTAAATGAATAAAAACTATTATAATTTCACCTTAATTCAAGTGTTAACTAGTTAAGCAAGTTGTGCAATGCAACAGAAATTTATCTAAATATTTTTCGGAGGTTATTTTATAGTCGTCTCAACCAAACATTTCCTTCACATTTCTTTTTCTTTTCACGGGTTCACATGGGTGKGTAAAGGAAAGGAGATGTGATGCAATCTGACCTCTGAATGAGATTCTGGAGAACACAGGATAGAAGTTGCAACCTATGCCAATGTGCATAGGTATGAGGCAAGCTTTCCTTCAAATTGCAGCATGTAATGCCAGTGCAGAATACSAGACCAGCTAGATAGCTGGGCAATTCCACCATCCTTGCTTGTAGGTAACAAAGGTGGATATCTGAAATGGAAATATGGAGTTGCTTCTGCACTGTAAACCAGGAAGTGATAGAGGAGATGCAAACTCTTAAATTGTGATGGAATATCTGTCCACAACCAAAATGTAAATATACCAAACCCCCAGTGTTTGATTCCATAATCCAATGCCAAAAAAATTCTGGTTTCACTTTTTTTTCCTCTCTCCTATCATGGAAGAAATTAATACTTTTAACTTTCAAATAATCCTTATAATGACCAAACTAATATTTTATTAATCTTTATGGATTCTCTCTCTGAGAAACTATACAGCAAGATATACATTTTGTGTGTCCCAAAATATTACTTTTTTACAAAAAAACAGACGAAGAAATATGTTATATTCCACTTCAACCTTAAATTATTTCAGGTTGCTATTGGACTTTAAAAGCTCTTTGCTCCTCTCCTCTTTTAGAGACTCTTTGCACCTCTTGTAGAAAACTGAACACAAACTCACCAACAAAACTCAAATGCTGTTTCATGTATGAGAGATGACTGAAACTGATGGAATTTTTTAAAAAATTCTTGACTTAGAGTTCTAAAGTAAACTTTAAAAGAATGCTGTATCCATTCAGCTCAGTACAGTTTGAATCTCAGTCACCATTTTCCTTTGATAGTCTTTGTAAGTTGCAGGCACAGCCTCAAGCAAAGACAGCTAAAAAAAAGTGCTGTAAGAATGTCTTTTTCATGCCAATAAGCAAGGGAGGAATTTAAACTCATGTGCCTGCCATACAAGAAATATATTAATACTTACAAATATAAAAATTAAAATACAAGGTATTTTAATAAATTATGTATTACTCTAGTTTCATAAGTTAAATAATATAATTTTTATCTTCTATACTGCATAGTGAAATAAATGCTATTTAATTTTCTTACCCGTATAATGCAAATTTTTATCACCCATGTATCATGGTTCCACTTTGTAAAGCACTTCAGGGTTTTTTTCCMCCTCACAGAAAACTGTGGAGGTTTTCTACTCAAAATCTGACCCAGCCCAGCCTTGTTTAGTTCATAAATTCTCAACGGTTAGAATTAGTTTCCTATCTCAAAAAAGGATGAACAAATTGAATTTAAAAACATAAGAAGAAGGAAAAGTTTTATGGCTTTTTCTTCTCTTGTGGGCCAGAAGACCTCCTAAAATGATAAAGACTTATATTTCAGATTGTGCACGCAAATCACAGAACATAACATTTTAAAAGCCTGATTCACATTTCTCTGATGCTTTCTAAGACTTATCCAGCCAGCTAAAAGAACTACTGATGGTACTGACAGCTCTTCAGAAATTCTCAAAGACATCTGTTCACCAGTGAGGTCTGTAGTCCTACAAAACAGAAATCTCAAGGGATGCCAACTGGAAAATATTCCCTTGAGCCTCAGAAATGCTTAGGGTTTGGCTTGAATTTCAAGTCAGTTTCCTGCCTGTCTTCCTTATATATTTCCTTCCTTCCTTCCTTCCTTCCTTCCTTCCTTCCTTCCTTCCTTCCTTCCTTCCTTCCTATTTTTCTTTAGATTTTCTATTACGTTCCTCCATTTTTGATATCAATTTCCTTGTGCTCCATTTGTAGTGTTCCGTTATAAATTATAATAACCACTCAGCTTTGCATTTCTGGCACTGGAGAACCCACAGCTGCAGACTTCTGCAAAATACTCAAAGACATGGAAAACTGGAGCTTGATAAAGCTGGTTTTCAGTTTAAGAGAGAGTTCAAAGAAATGGTCTCTAATGTGTAATGGGTACCGAATGTAGTAAATTTGGATGTAATGAGGAGCTGCAGACCAATGAAGAAAGTGAAAATTGTATAAATGTGTGTTAATAAACATATAAAAAATATATGAAGTAGATCCCTGAGTGAGGAGTAAGAAACCATCAACATAMATATCATATTCCTCCTGGCAAAAGACTGGATGATGGCAATTAGCTCCTAACATTGGCATTCATCATCAGCACTAGAGTGAAGCCACCCAGAGGAGCAGGGGAAGGATGAACACAACTGCAAGAAATGGGGTAGGTTCATATAACTTAATTATATAATAYATATAACTGTGTTTTTTAAACCACATGATTATGATTATCCTTTCTTTTCCTATGAGAAATAGATTTGGACTAATAATGTTTAGATTCTTAAGCTATCTATTGTACGAACAATAAATTCTTGTGTTTATTTATACATAAAGTGTGCTTTCTCTGACAATATGCAAGATTTGAATGTTACATGCAAAATTTGCCGTATAAAATATAGGGGTAACTATCTGTAAAATTTTTTAATGCCAGCTTGACAGAAAACAGATAAAAAAAAAGACCACTGAAGAAGCTAAATTAAAGTAATTCCTGCTTTTGAATGGGTTAAATTATGTTTGTCATCTGAACTAAACTTAAGAAATCGTGACTAGACTGAATTGTGATTACTAGCCTATGATATCTCCAATTTTATTTTGTTGTTTTTGCAGAGTGTTTGGATATGGACCCGAACAACAGAAATACTCGGAAATGGACATATTGTCAGTAATTACTACGATAGTATTTACCCAGAAAAGGGAAGTATATTCCTCCGCCCTCTCTTTGTAGAGATAAGGTTGCCTTATCTCCACACTTTGCCTCATAGCTCTGTCAGCTCTAACATTCATCCACGTCTGAGGATGCAGGTCTATCCCCTCTCTTGTGCAGACTTGAATAGCAACCATACGGGGACTCAGCCTTCTAATACCTTTAAAGGATCAAATCTGCCCTTGAGGCAATCCTGAAGTATTCTGGGAAGGTATGTACCCTGGTTTCAGCTAAAATACTTTTCTTACCAGTAGCTGATACCGTGCTGTGTTATTTATTTAGTATATATATATGTAGACRGAGAGAGAGAGAGAGAGCGCGAGAATAATGCTGATAACACACTGAAGTTTTGGTGGTTGGTCAGTGGTGCTTRCTTTAAATCAAGCTTTTTTCACTGTCTCATGCTCTGCCAGTGAGGAGAGGAAAGCACAGCTGACCTTAACTGGGCAAAGGGATATTCCACATCACAGAATGTCATGCTTAGTCTATAAAGTGGGGAGAGTTGGCCAGGAGCTGCTGATTGCTGTTCGGGGATGGACTGGGTATTGGTCAGCAGGTGGTGAAAATTGTGTTGTGTATCAGTTGTTTTTCTTGGGTTTTATTCCTCTCTCCTTCTCTCCTTTTCTTTACAACTAATATTCGTAGTGGTAGARTATTTAATATTGTTTTAATTATTAAACTGGTTTTATCTCAACCTATGATGTTTTACATTTTATTTCTGATTCTCCCCCCTCCCCTGGGCGGTGGGGATATCTGATAAGTAGGTGCTTTCGCGATCCTTAGTTGCCATCTGGGGTTAAAACATGACAGTATGCAATAGCAGATTTTGCTTTGGTTTTGGTTTGATTTGGTTTGGTTTCATTTCCCAAGTAAACACTTTAATTGATCTGCTGTTCTTTCCTCAAATACAAAATAACTGCACTTCACAAATGTATTTGGAATCCTAAGTGCAGCCTTTTTCACTGAGCAAAATCATCCTGAAAGTAAAAACTGTGGGTAAGTAAGGGCATAAATGTCTTTGTAGAGATTGGACAGATCAAAGACTTGCATAGAAGTCCCCAAGTTTTATTTTCCAGTTTGGTCTTTCAAAGTAAACATTATGTGTTCTGAGGACTTTCTTTCCATGAAGTACATCTGCCTGACATTGCACAGGAAGTAGTGAATGAATTTCTGGTTTTGCTTTTCTTTGCTTCTTCAGCTTTGCTTGACCTTTTTTGCTTGACCAGTCAAAAGATGTGATTATCCCACCRCGTTCAGGACTGGTGCAGCCTCTCCTTTAGCACTGTGTGCAGCTCAGAGCCCCACAATTTAAGGACGTGAAGGTCCTTGAATGCATCCAGTGGAGAGCAACAAAGCAGGTGAAAGAGCTGGAAGTCAGGACCTGTGAGGAGTGGCTAGAGACTTTAGACTTGTSTAGTTTGGAGAAAAGGAGGCTGAGGGGTGATGTCATTGTTCTCTCCAGCTTCTTGAGCAGAGGAATTGGGGAGGGAGGGGCTGAGATCTTCTCCCTAGGATCCAATTAGAGGATGCATGGGAAGGGTTCTTTAATGGAAAGATGGTCAAACACTGGAACAGGCTTCGTAGRGTGGTGGTTGATGCCACAAGCCCTAAAATTATACTTCCATCCAAATGTTTGTATTGCTGCTCTCAGCCTCTGGTAGCCTCTGATCATAAAGTTAGTATTTTATAATGAGCTGATTCTTCATTTTTTTGCTGACTCCTRAAACAGAACATGCAAGTATCAATAAAAAGCTAAGCCTTATAGTTGCCTCCTGATAGTTTAGCACCGTGTGGCTAAGAAGATGGCATACATCATTAGTGACAGACTCAGTTACAGATTTTTATCATTGGCAGAATGATGTAACCCTCATTACAAAAGAACATTGTTTAATTGATCCATTTGCTCCCAGCAGTCCTGTCGCTTTTGTTCCCTTACAACATAAAGGCCAAATTGCAGTTCAGCTTCAATCAAGTGAAAACATTATATTGCAGCAGGAATAAGAAATACTCTCTGCACAATTTAATTACCATGGTTTAAATATGAGAAAATCGTTAGACAATTAATGTTACAATCGCTGCCAGAGGACATTTTAAATAATAGTTAAATTAGCGCAGAGAAACCATGAAAAGATTTTTTTTTAATGTACTAGCCCCCAACCTTTTCCTAGTTCTCAAATAATTCTTTAAGTTTGTCAGCATTAATATGAATACTTTGCATAGAATTTAAACAATATGCCTATAGCTTCTAAATGGCTTTAAACAGGCAATCGTTTTAGAAAGGGGAGCTAATAACTTCTTCCCTCACCACATGGAATCCTGTGGGAGAAAAACAAAACAAACATTGTTATTTATRAAAGGCAATTGTAAAGAAACAAAAAGTACTTAAAGTGCATCCTCTGTAACTGACCAGAAGCCAAACCAAGAACAAGTTATTCCAAAGGTTTAATTGAGTACTGGGAAGAAAAAAGTGGTTTCTGCTGTGGCTTATTTCTCRCCACTTATGTTTTGAGTAACAGAATCTGTTGGCTTAAAGACTGAATCTCTTTAAGCACTTATTTTTTTTGCGTCAAGCTCTACCCTATTACCTATCCCCAGAACAATAAAAACCCTGTAATTAATCTCCTCCCCTCTGCAAATCATGCCAAATCTACCACCCAATAGAAAATACAAGAATTTATTGAAGAGCTTGGTTACAGTTCTGTACCTCCCTACCCATTTTTAAGGAACCAAACTTCTTGACATCTGCAGTGTCTGTATCTTTAATAACTGCTCTTATTCTTATTTGGGATACCAGGAGACCATTGCGGTATAAACACAGTATTTTTTGTCTCACTGAAGAATGTTCCTTTCCCTTTCCCTTTCCCTTTCCCTTTCCCTTTCCCTTTCCCTTTCCCTTTCCCTTTCCCTTTCCCTTTCCCTTTCCCTTTCCCTTTCCCTT
>JACAXG010000001.1:20554849-20624476 GCA_018881555.1 Amblyornis subalaris
TTTCCCTTTCCCTTTCCCTTTCTTCTTCTTTCTTTTGCTTTTTGCTTTTGCTTTTTTCTTTTTTTCTTTTGCTTTTGCTTTGGATTTTGCTTTTCCTTTGGATTTTTCTTTTCCTTTTCCTTTTGCCTTTTCTTTTGCTTGTGCTTTTTCTTTAGTTTTTTCTTTTGCTTTTTCTTTAGATTTTTCTTTTTCTTTTTCTCTGGTTTCTTTTTCTTTATTTTCATTTTTTTGTTAGATACCTGAGGGAATCGAGACACGAAAGTATAGAATTGTGCTTAAGAAGTGTGGTATTTGATGGCACTAACTGCAAATTACAGAGGTGACATTTCCCTGTTTCAGCAACCTGCCAAGTACATATACTCGTGTTTTGAAAGCGCATCCTATTCTTAGTGTTCAATTAGGACGATTGCCTGTCTGCCTTTGCAAATCCCCTGCCATAAGTGTTAAGCTAGACCAAAACATGTCAGAAAAATACGGCAATATTTTCTTGCTTAAGTAAAATAAAATAACGGTAATGAAATMCGCATAAAATGTAATATTCATAGAGATTTAAATGCAAGTTTTAAAAAGTAAACTTAGTTTAAAAGAGGTTCTGGCAATTTTGAAAAGCTATAGATCTTCTGAAGCTGAAGATGTAGCTTTCCTGAAGGTCCTACAGGATTTTAAAACTGTATGTTTTAAAAGAATACTTCTTGCATCAATGCATTTCTATATGCTTATATCATTTTGATAYGTTTATATAATACCTGATGAAAAACATTCAACAGTTTAGAATCAAGGCAGTAAATTCATGAAGAAAGCCTCGACAACAATTAAGGAATTTGAAGTATAAGACAAATTTTAAAAACATATAGCAACTTGTCAGACTTGATTCACAGTTAATAAATAAAATAATAACAAAAAAACCTGTCGTGAAATATGAAGACTATTACCTCTTAGTTTTTCGTGTTGACTGCGTAATAAAGATCAAGAAATCAACATGAGATTACAATTTTGTTTTTTTCCTTCATGTCACTGAGACTTCGACTTTTCAGGAGTGAATCCATCCAGATTCAGCAGTATTAATTTCTGAAAGGAAATATCCAGAAACAAACATAACATTTGAGTCTTATTTATGAGAAAAAACCTAAAAACCCTCCATGATCCCCACATAATGCTTGCATAGTTCTTAATTTCTTTCCAAATCTTTAGGAAAGAGTGTGCACATATTTGCATTTCCAAATCTGACGTGGATGAAATTTTAATACATTGACTATTTTAAAATATTGGCTGTTTTAATATAAAATAATAGAAACGGTTTTTTATTTTTTTCTAGTAATTTGCATCATGTGTCTATCTGTGATAGAAAAAGATGACAAGATATAGGAATATTTAGCATTTGAATTGTACATAACTTGTAATAAAAGCTAACCCTGCAAGCAAGGTTTTTCTGATTCAAAACAGTATAGCAGAAATTAGTCAAGAGATGAACCTTCGCCTTGCATAGGAGCCATGGAGACTGACAAGTATTTGCAGAATGAAATTTTACTTGTACTTAATCATATGCTTTTTTTTTTCTTTAGGTAGTTAAAAATATATTGGTGCCATTTACTGCCTGTTCTACTTAGAGTTTTAGGGTGGTGGAGGATAAATCATCTTTTCCCTTGTTCTGTAAAGGCTTTGCTGAGGAAAAGCTATCTAGGACTTACACAGAAAACTAATTAATATTTCAACATCGGATTCTTCAAAGGAAAGAACTGCATAAAAAGTACATTATTCATTGCTGATTTTGCTGGCATGTCACTTGATGTTCCCAAAGTAGGAAACACAGAGAGATAAAGAGAATACAGTTAAAGACGAAATAGTACCTCACTAATAACTACATTTGCATATTTCATCCCTTTAAAGTATACTGATTTATTTTTCTTTTCCTATTTTACGGAAAATCTGGTACAACTCAACACGTTAGTTTCAAGCYACTCTCTAAATGTGTGCCTGCCTGTGTATGTGATTAAAATGCTTTCCCACCAATGATGGGTTTTTCCGCATGTGTGATTTTATTCTTTATATATTGTTGGTTTCAGTTATTTCTCTTCTGTAAGCCACATCTTTCACATATATGCTAGAGAAGGCAATATTAAAAAAGAAATTTTTCCAAAGTACAAGCATTTTTTTTCATTTATTTATATAGATGATTCTCGTTGTGTGTTCAATAGCAAGCAAAATATAGTTTGAGTCAAATGATGTTTAGCTTTAAACAAGTATTAATATCAAAATATGCAAAGASGTACCAGACTGATGTGAGCATAGTTAGAGTAAGCATCTGTAGTATATTTAAACAGATCTGTTCCATTAAGTCCTCTAGCTTTCCTTTGGAAGTAGAACAAATGTAACTTTTTTCACTAACTGTCTAGTTTTACAAATGTGACAGATTTGATTACTCAATATCTCTATAAAATGTCCTTAGACATTTGCCTAATTCACCCTCAGATCCACAGAATTTATTGAGGATATTTTCAATTCCTGAATTTTTGATTTGTTCATTTTTTTCCCCAGACATCTTAACTAGTCTTAGTGAAACAAAAAAGACAAGTAAATTCTGGTATCACTGAAGAAAGTGCATAACAAAACTCATTATTCAGGCTGCATTTAACAAGTTTTCATGTTATTTTTCAATTTTTAAAAAGTAATATTTGGGGTCCGCTTATGCCTTAACTACTTCTCCCTCAGCCTTAGATCATTACCTTTTAGTAATGAGCATGGGGTTTTTTGCTTATCAAAGTTAGCATTTCCTGTAAAGAAATGTCATTCTCTCAGGAGTCCCATGCTTGTTTCTTTACACTGCAACTTATGGAAGACACTGTGATAAAATCTAGCATGGAAGGTGGAATTCCAGTGACTGAAGACAGGTGCTCTTAGATAAAAGCTGATTATTATTTCAATGATTTTCAAACAAAACAGAAAGATATGGGAATCTTTGGGTCAAAAATGAAAACTCCTGGGGTAATGTAGTTGAAAGATGAGACCTTCCTACTTACACAAATACTACACATGAAAGTAACTGATTATATACAGAAAATCTTTGGTGGGAAAAGCAACCTTATTTAGCTAAGGCAGCATTCAAGCAAGTAARTAAATATATGCATAAATAAATATATGCATACATATCTAAATTTAAATTATTCTTCCACATTCACTACAAGATAAGCATTCAAAACTGAGTACTGGAAACATTCATATGTATAGTCCTTTTAATTGCGCAGTATAAAATGTAAAGATGTCACTGTATGTAAGTAGCAAAGACCTTCAGGATATTCTTATTCTTGTGGAGATCACAAAATTTGTTGATCATTTTCCTAGTGCATTTCAGAGATCATACAAAGCTCTAGTCCTAAAAACTAACAGTTGTCATTGCTTTAATATTTGAGAATTTAATATTTTGTAATAGTATTTGTCAGCCTTGTTAGGTAGAAGACCTATATACTCCTCTACATTACCAGAAGAGTACTGAAAAGAAAGAGGCCTTTCTCAACATACTACTGGAAGTTCATTGCAGACCAAGTAATTGCTTCACAGATACCAAGATAATTCCCTGTTTTAAGCATCCATYTATTTTGGGTGAGTATTTAGTGAGCCTGAACACTATTTTACCCAAATTAAATTTAGCTGTGCTTTAGAAGTACTCCTTTAGAGTGTTGCGAGATCACTTCTCATTATATTCTCAGACACACTGAAGACATCAGTCCTTTTTATAGACTTTTTGTTTCAGAACCTACCCTAATTTATACAGCTTTAGTTTTATATAGCTTTAGTCAAGGATTTTGGGCTCCAACTKTTTTTTTGTCTTGTATAGACATAGTAACAGTGCAATGTTATTGAGAGAGCAACAGTAAAGAAATGAGTAATACAAGTATAAAACAGTGAAGAGCTAAAACTGACCTGAGACAAAGAGGTGCAATTGGGGTTTAAATCAATATAATTTTGCTCAAACACAGTCTTCAGATCTTTATTCAATCGTGCTTGGGAAGGTTTAACATGAATGTAATTATGGATAAAGACTCTGTACATCACTATTAGTTATATGAATAATATTCCTTGTACTTGTCATTCTCAGCTTATTAGCCATAAAAAGCTTTAAGTGAATCAATATAAAAATCACGGTCAGCTTGCTGATACTGCCCATTGTAAGCAATTCATTTATTTCAGGGCATAAGCTATTTCCACTTCCAGCTTCTTTTAGTTTACTGGTAGTAGGAGGTTGTTCTAAAGAAGTTYACACCAYAGGCAATTACYGAAAGGAAAAGACAAGTGTTCATTTCCTCTGGAGCCTTGTTATCTACTATCCATAGCCTCCATTTGCAAAAGATTGCTGCATCTTCAACTAGAGGTTGCAGAAGTCCACGGGATAAAATCAAACTCTAGTTTTGGGATAATGCTGTTGATTTCAGTTGTGTACATGAGGCTTGTGTCTGGCAAGAGACTTCCACAAAAATGGAAGTTTTGGTAAACTTTTAAGACAGACTGCTGACATAGGAGTACTTCAGCACTGCTGTGAACCTGCTAGAGACGTAGTGTCTTAGTCTTAATTTCCAAGGCTGCACATTGAGTACCTCAGCTGAAGTGCACAATCCCCCTACTAATTTGTTCATTCTTATAGAAAATATTCTCAATTCTCAAAAAAAAACCAACCCAAAACTTAATCTGGGTCAGATAGAAGAATGGTGTACAAGCTCACAGGAATATTAGGTATTTGAAGGGAGTCAGTTGTCGGTGCAAAGTTRTAATTCCAAATCTTGCTGATAGTAGATCTTCATTCTCCTCAGAGCATATGTTTATGATTCAAGCTGGACCTTGCCCTACAAGTAAACATTAAAAGAAGCTGTGAGCAGCTTCTCTAACCTCTGAAGTGTGCTCAGGGAGCAACTAAACCCTGCATCATGAGAAATGGGACAACTTCCAAGCTTTCTAGCACTGATTTGGGCTTTCATAGGAAGTAATATCGGTAGCTTAGCATTGGTCAGTTTATCAGTGTCAGGCAGTTTTGTGTGCATCAGATCCCCATCGCTACACAGTGTATAAAGCTGCGTCCCAGGAATTCCTCCCTCCTTGTCTGCCTTTGGAGCCACTTGTGAAGTGGCCCCCCTATCTCTGAATAAATACATCTGAATATGACCATCCATGACCCGGTAAAGCTTCCGACTTAGATGTGGAAGATCACTTTATGTGTTAATGTTCAGTAGTTAATTATTTCTTAAGAAGTCTCAGTTAGGCATTTAGGTTGTTTCTGGCATAAGAATCTACCCAGTGAAATAAATGCAATCYTTTAATTTACTGTTTCTTAAATTTATTGAATTTATTGTTTCTTAAAATATAAAATAAAAAATTCTACCAATATTGTTTTGTGTTTGTAAATGAAATTATCTACAAAGATRGAAAGAAATTACAGTTGTGAGCATTTCAGCTCATTCCTGGAAACATAAACTGTGAAGAACAGGGAGAAAACAATACTTTACACCTGACAGCTCTGATTATGGTGCCCTACAGAGCTTAACTGCCTACTTCAAATCTTCCCACATCTTTTATTGAGGAACGGTGGAGTGATAAATATTCTGAAAGGTTGTCTTGTTTTCCCAAATACGCTATGYAATTAGTTCAGTTTATGGAAAACTGAACCCACAGTAATTTAAGCCCTTTTCTATCTTACAAAACCAAAGATGTCTTTGAAATTACTAATTTTTTTGTTCCTCAAACTGTATTGATTTTTCTTTTTTTTGGGGGGGGGCATCATTTTGATATTTGGTTTGGCATGCTATGTCCAAATTTTTCTAAAATCTTATTTTTAATATATATATTAATAACATTTCTGAAAAAAAAATTTAAAACAGAATGRGCGCTAAATATTTGGACAACATAATGACAAAGATCTTTTACACCAAAAGCTCTGCACTACAAGAATATTTCAATACACTTGTGGGCTCCAATGAAACACATTGTAMCAGTAGAGTAACAGTAGATTCCTTCTCATATTTGATTCTGCAGCCATTCACCAAAAAATGCTGTAATTCATCCAGGTGATGGGAGCACCAAACAATGTCACAGTGTGACATAARACTTATCAGTAAATCAATAGAGAAGGCCATATCATACCCTCATTATGAATACTCCTTGTAAACTGAGAAATATAATTTCCAGCAAAAAAGACCAGAAAATACTCCATTTTTTAAAATAATTTGTAAAGATTTTCTAGGATAAACTGCAACAATGTTAAAGGGATTCTTGTCTATAATATCTAAGCTAAATAAAAGCAATTTAGTAACATCCATCAAGGATATTCAAAGGGAGACACATACTGATAGCAAAAGCACAGAAAATATAAATTATTCTTTATATTATCTGTGAAAGTAAGGTGTTCCTTATAAAACAATTAAGTTTCCAAAGGAGGGCTGTTTAAGGAATCACTATAATACCAGCTATTATTACTCTCCTTGGCTGCTTACCTAAACTTTAAATCCCTGCTTCCWGTGGACTGACATCTCTATTTAGTTTTTCACCTTACTGTTTGGCACTTTTTTATTCAGTATCTAATTTTTCTTCATCAATAATAACAATTAAAATAGGTGGTATTCATTAATAAAAAACATTAAAAAATAATTCAGTTTTTAAACACTGCCCTTCAGAACTTCGGATATTTTCTGTTGTAACATTCCTGGGGAGGAAACATTGCTATGTAAAGGACATATCACTGGTCTGACAGTGAAAGGGAATACTAATCAATCACSAACTTAACTGCATCACTCTGGGCAGGGAAATTTACTGCAACGTCTGTTTCCTTTCCTTTGACTACACATCTAATAATTTCATATAGGAAACAAATTTGTGTGAGCAATTGTTTTTTGCTGGAAATGTGTTCAGTGCTGAGAAGAGCAGGCGCCAAGCTTCACTTAAGTGACTACATATTTTAAATAAGTGTGTGTGTGTATGTGCATATGCACACATTCACGTGCACTTTCTTTATATACCTCCAAATACTCTGCAATATCTTTCTCTGTTTTTTTTATCTATCTTAGATGATATATAAATATATACTTATAATGTCAAAAGATTATAATATAAATAGTTAATTTAGCACAAGTAACTGTGTATTAAGCCTTGCCCCCAGCTGATCACAGACAGCACAGGAAAGACCATATCTGTGCTTTCAGTTCTCTTTATTTTCCACTACCATGGTATGCAAAAYATAACACAAAATTGACAAAATTGACAATATGCAGAATATCATTAATTATGCAAAGGCTTATGAAGGATGCCTCTGAGAATTATAYGTAGAATCATGGAATGGCTTGGGCTGAAAAGGACCTTTAAAGATCATCTAGTTTCAACCCCCTGCCATGGGCAGAGACACCTTTCTCTAGACTAGGTTGCTCAGAGCCCCATCCAATCTGGAACTCTTCCAGGGATGGGGCATCCAAAACTTCTCTGGGCAAGTTGTTCCAGCGCCTCATCACCCTCATAGTAAATAATTTCTTCCCACTATCTAATCTAAACCTATTCTCTTTCAGTATGAATCCAATTCACCTTGTCCTGCCACTGCACGGTCCTGTAAACAGTCCCTCTCCATCTTTCTTGCTGGATTCATCAGTCCCGTATCTTTTCTACATACATACCAGAAGCGTGGAGGTCTCTTCAYCAACCATGTTCAAGTTAAAAAAAATGTTCAAACTCCAAATGTCGAGACAAAATTTGCCCTTTGTGCTAGTAGATAATTATTTTGAATTATTGTCTGTCTTCTGTCAAGCAGGTCCTAATATTTGTTCAAAGAATTAGAGAATGCAGCTAAGAGATCATCATGTTTATCCACTTGATCACTGACATTGTCGTTACTAGTTGTCATTACTAGGCAAATCTTTACTATAAAGTATGAGCTACAGATATTTGGTTTGTGTTTTCAACTCTTTTTTTTTCCCCAATGAATTTTCCATTGTCGGAAATGGTAGAAAAATTAATATTATTTATTATTCTAATTCACTGAAAAAAAGTCACCAAGTCCTTCAAAACTGATATTCTTTACAATAAACTTTAGGTTTTATTGCAGAATTCCTATTCCTTTCAATTTTCTTTTTGCAGCTGCTCTCTAAACTCAGTTCTTAAAAGTTGACTTATAATATAAGCGATTTGTGCATTTTCTCACTAAATATGTATATATATGAGTAACAAGATCTAAGGAATAATAAAATTAATGAAATACTCTTTGAAACCTAATACAGTCCAATTAAATTTATTAGAAAGAGATTTTCAGATTCTATTATTCAATGTGATATTCTTTCTTACCGTGATACAAGTCACTGAAAAAAGATATGCTTTTCAAATTATGGATTGTCAAAGAAGTGATAACTTAGCTTTCCATATTTATGTCCTCCTAGTGAATGCCATATAAATTATGATTCATTTTCTAGTGAAAAGAAAGCTTTTTTTGACCAGCTGTACTTTTGGGAACTGAAAGGCAGACTCCTGTCTCTTTCAAAAAACCATAGAGCAGAATCAGAAATTTCCTGGCAATTTGTGAATGAATAACTGTAAATTTGACAAATTCTCATAGCAGTTTTTATGCTTCTTTTTTTTTTTTAATAAGTAATATATATAGTACTTATAATAGAAGTATGCATAATATATGTGCATGTATATAAGTTTAAAAAAATTCAAAAGGTCTTTCATTTTGGGGACTGTTAGTTTGATTGTCTTTATTATTTTTAGGCATTTATTTTATTATTTTCACCTTTTGCCTCCTTAGGAGTGGGACCAGGAGTTTCTTTCTTATTCATACATCAAAATATCTTTTAGGTCTTATGTATTATTGTTCTAAAATCAATATAGAAACCTACCTGGGTCTGGAAATGGTATTTTTTTCTCAAATCAGCTAATATGAATTTGTGTAAGATTCTATTCAGTTTTCTCTAGAAACTGTTTTTCTAGAAATGGCAGACTAATCAGAAGTGTACAAAGCAATATATCTAGATTTGCAAAAAAATACAATCAAAAACTTAAAGGGCAAAGGCAGGGTCAAGAGAAGGGCAATCAAATCTCTTACATTATTTCTAAACACATGCGTGACCCACTGTTCAACGAGTCAAATGATTGTGGGTCTGTTTGTGAGTTACATTGATGAAAAGTGGACCGCAGTGTTTCTGAGCTCAGATCCATTGCACCCATGTAAATGATAGTGCAGAGCCAGAATCTGATCAGCAGTGCTCTTGCCACGGGTTCACATGTAACTAAATCTCTAAAAATTATAGGTGTTCTGTAAATACCATCAGGAACTCGGATTTCTCTGGGAAACGATCTCTGGTTTGGATATGCTATATCTGTGAAAGAAAATAAAACTAAAATGTTAAAAAGGAAAAAACCAGTTAAAATTTTGTCCTTTTCTACTTCTAGCATTCCCAAACTTACAAAGCTTACAACACGAAACATCTCTGCCACGGTCAAATACGAAGACAATATCATTCCTTTGACTTCTCATGCATTTCTATCATTCACTAAGAACTAAGGGAAGAGGAGAACTCACATTCTTCCTAGTGATCAGTAAAATTATATTTCTGGAAACTCAAAAATTTAATCATCAAGTCCTGTATAAAGAAATCTACACAGTAGGAGGCTAGAACACAAGATGACAAGATATGCACAAAGCTTCCTACATAAGTACTCAAAATTGCACCTCTCAAAGGATGTTAAACTGCAGTATGAAACCAGGCTTTTACTATTGTTTTTATCTCTGCCTCAGTTGTTATTATCTCCAGCTTTCAGTTTTTCTAATATTAACTCAACAGTACAGCACCACTGGTCCAGGCCTTACTGAAGAAGAAAAAAATGGTTACCTTTTTTCTAGAGCACTATGAGGACTCACCCGGGTATCACATACACCTTTGTAGTGAGCACCTCAGTCCCTTTAATCCGCCTTGCTCTCTGCACATGCAACTGTTTGCCATTGCAAAATCTGGACTTCTGTCCTCTGACCTTGGCCAGACTGTCTGGCCAATAGTGTGCCTCCAACAACCCTACTGCCTGTGTTGAATGTGTGTCTCTTGAAAACCTGAATGTCATGAATATTAAACATCTGCCTCTTTGAGTAGATGCAGAATGAATTACTTTTTCAACCTCTGTAAAACTTCCAAGTTGAGGAGCTTTCAAATTCTTTGTACATGAAGCCATTAGTTTAGGAATAGGATGGATATGGGAAAAAAAAAGGTCACATGGGAAAAAAAAAAGTCTTAGACTAGAAATATTTAATCTTTTCTCTACCACCAAAGACTAAGTTAAATATTAGATTTCCCTTGCATTTCTCTGTATGCTTCCTCCTCCATCAGGATGGAGACTATCCCTGGAATCTAGAGCTCGGATGTTCAGAAGTGCTGAGGCTCACATAACCACCACCAGCAGCTTCTCTGCACTGTATCAGGCATTTTTTCTCTACCCTAGAAGTTGTACCTGTGAAAGCAGATGGAGCAACATTTTCTCTGCTTTTCTTAGCAATGGCATGACTGACATATTTTATAATCCTACTCCACAGAGTAGCAGATGGTGCCTACCCTTTCTCATCCTGTACAAGACTTGGTATTTCTTCTCTGTCAGTCATTAAGCCAGGTTTTTAATTATTTTTTTTTTTGCTGGCTGTACAAGCAATGGAATCTCATACAGTGGTAGCTACTTCTTCTGCCAATCTCATGTCTCTTGAGGTCCCGAATTAGCAAAAGTCCTTAACTCTTGATAAAACTTTTATGCCAAATGTAGAAAACCCCGAATGATCACTGAATACTATTATTGTGTAGAAAGACTGATTCTCAACGTGTGTGAAATTTAAAAGCAGAGGCATGCCATAGCAATCCAGCGCAAAGGGTAATCACTCTCCTTGCCACTAAGAGCAAAGGAATTAATTAGTAGAAGGCCTGCTAATCCCACAGAGAAAGCTCAGAAAAATGTGTGTATGGTCATCCACCTTTTCTGCTCCACCTTGAAGTGAGATGGCAGTCACATCGCACATGAAACAAGCGCTAAAGCCCTCAAAGTAGTACACCACACCACTCAACAGAACATGTTCATTTAGGTTCAAAATTATGCTCAAACAGTTATGCTCAGTGCCACGTTTCTTCGCAGTTCTGTGCACATGAAAATTGTGATCAAACAGCTGTATCTTCCTGTGTGATTCTGCCCTCTATTTTTCGGGGGGATACAGTCTCACTGACTCATTCACTCATGAAAAATGTCATGAAATTTTCCAGGGACATTTATCAAGAAACGACACTTACCACGTGAGAACTGAGGCAGAAGTGGATATCTTAAAAAGTAAAACTAGCCAGGAGTAGAAAAGTCTAATAATTYGTGCCTTAACATACCCACCCACTCTGAATGAGATAAAGCAGGGGAGCYCGTGCAGAATTTGTAATTTTCTGGGATATATGTGAAAGATTCCAGTGCTGATTACTGAGCCACAGATCTAACTTACTGCATTTGGCTTTAGCAGGAGTAGTTTCTACTCTTCCCTTTTTCTGTATTTCTTATAGTTGTTTTTAGAAAACATGTGTTTTAAAATTTCTAAATTTAGGAGTAAAAGCATTATCCTCAAACAAACATCAATTTCTCGATGAAGACTGCTCTGCTTGTAATTTTGCTCCCTATTAATCTTATTCTTACATGCCAGTTACAACCTTACATCATGCACACAGTATTTAAAAATTATTTCATGAYAACAATTAACATCATTAGCCATCAGTAAAAAAGTCCTTCAAAGTCAAGTATATCTTAAAATATTGTACTATCTCACTATTGAAGAGTGCACAGTGAAGAGTATGTATAAAATTGCATGATGGACTCTTGCCACAAAGAATTAGATTTATTTAGTTTCTGTTAGCTATAATATTGATAAATAATGTAAATATTACATTTACATTAAATAAAATTATTGTATTAAAAGATTATAAATAGAACTTGGAAAAGGGTGTTGCTATTGTGAAGAGAAAAAAAGGCAAGCACCATTAAAAATGTTCCTTCATTGCTCYCTTTTTTTTGTAAACTAATAGGATAATGAAGAACTTAAAAAATATACAAGTAATGAATGCTACATCATTGCTGCTTCAAGAGAATGTCTTCAATTTTCTCAGACTTTAAGTTGGCTATAAGAAATTAATGTTATGAAACACTGAAGGTGTGCTTGAGGGCTGAGTGTTGATCAGGCAATTGCAAATGAGGTAACYGTTAGGGAAGGGTACATCTCTAATCTTTCAGGGATATAACTGGAAGGCATTCAAAGATTTGTGCATTAAAGATAGCTGTTAGTGGAAAAGGAAATGAGACTGGATGAAGTGTTTCCATCCAAACCTTTTCTGATGAATAACTGTGGTTTTGATAAAGTGATTTTCTGTGGAAATAGTTTGCCTTTCTAGAAATAGATTTCTCAGCAGAAACCTAGGATCTAACTTGAAGAAAATCTGGGTTTTTAAAGTTCTCCCCTTTTCTTCTGGAAAAAATTAAGAGTTCTCACAGCAGAAAGGAGAAAAGCCATTTAGAGCAGTATTAAACAAACCAGCCTTTTYACAAACACCCACTAACATGCAAACATGTAATGTTGAAAATATGTTTTCTATCCAAATCATACTAAGTGCAAAAAGGACGAAGTAAACAAGCAAGAGGAATTCAAAAGCACACTGATTTGGGCAGGGGGGAGGGTTTGAAGGAAAAAGTGCAATAAAGGAAATTTTTTCACATTGAGCAAACAGAAAGATAGAACTAAGTAAAGAAAAGACTTGCGGAATAAAGTGCTCTATCCTGCCTTCAAAACATATTAATGTCCAGCAGATCATAAGAACTGCATAATCTGCATCAATTTTGTGACAGCACTTAGCTGACGTCAGCATAGGTTCCTATTTTAGAGGCAGTTCAATTGTCATTAAGCTGTTTGCCTTAAACAGGCAGAGTTATAAGCCAGTTGTGTTTGATTTAGCTATTTTTTTTTGTTTCTTCTGGCCCTGTACAKTGTGTGCCCTATTTTATAACTAAGCAATGAAGCACAAGCTGTATGGCAGCTACTCTTGAGGGAGTTAKCCTGGAAGAAGTTGCCCAAATAACACACTTCAGTGCATCCGCACTGTATGTTGCCTCGAAACAGGGAATCAGGAGGAGAGCATTACGCAGGAGACTAGAAGAAGAAAAGCTGAGATCTGAGCAGTAAATGTCACCAAAATTCATTTGGTGTGTTCGGATTTACCAGCGTGAAAACAACATCGCTGCTCCGCTGTCAGTGAAAATGATGTTCTGCAAGTATTTGCTGGTCACATGGCAAGAGTTTCTCTCGTTACATTCTGGCACGGGAGATTTGCTCTTTCTCACCTTCAATTTGACATTTTACAGGGATTAGGAACATAAGTCAGAAAGAAAAGTGTATAATGCATTGTTTTCTCCCCGTGGCTGACTGCTGCTAATCTTAAGTCAACAAATGTCAGATTTCAATTTTACTGAATTACTGCCTCACAGACTGCAAAAAATCAATCTTTCTATGTTTTATTGCTCTAATTCTTTCATATGGAATGAATTGAGGAAAAAAATCTTCTTGCTATACCTGCCTGACACCTGCTTACAACCACAATTTTGAACATCTGAAGTAATTGGAATTGTCAAAATATCCTACTTACRGAAAGGTTTGGTTTTCATGGCAATTTTATTGGTTTTTATGAAGAAAGATGCCACATTGTGATTTCAGGGATCTTCTTGCTATAGAAAAGACAAGACTGCTCTGGAAATTGACCATATATCATTGAAAGAAATAAAAGTCCAAGGAAATATTTCATTATGCTGGAACTTTTTCATGGATGCTAATGTGAACATAAATAAAAAACAATGACTTCAAAGATACGTGAATTATTTAGAAATTACCCTAATAAGAAAAGTATCAGGAACCCCCAATCCTTTGCAAATTGAGATTTTTGGGTTAGGATTTAATGTGCAGTACTTTTTACCTTCCACACTTTGTAGATGTAATACTGTATAATGAGGAAATGTTTACTGAATCAAAATAAACATTATTTAAATACACCATTATTCAACACAATCTAAAATGTTAAGAAGTTTCAACACTTAACACCACTACCTAATTGCACTTACATTGTTGCTGTCCTAATTAACGGGGATTAAGTTGTTACTGATTCTTCGTAAAACATTTGTTTTGAGAAGGTTTCCTGCCAACTGTCCCAGCTTTTCTCGAACTAAAGCCCTCTGAAATCCTTGAGGGACTTTGAGATCTCTGAACCAGACTGATTTCTATATTTTTTACTATTTTTCCTACACCCAGCAGTGTAATTACAATGTTAGTATAGTAGCAACAGTTGAAATGTCACAATCAATCCCCAGAATGTATTTTTAAAGCCTTTAAAAAGCCATGTGCCTTTTCAACAGAATTTGCAAGGAGATAAATGAGTGTTGAATATCTCTCAAAGCAAAACAAAACAAAAAAGGAATTAGTACTGGAAGAACAGAGTGAACTTTAGGAACAAAATGGGTGGCTGTTTCAGACAACAGATGAGAAAACAGCAATAGCCRTGGTACAAACATCATCTGTATTGGCGGCAAACCTTAAAAAAACATAAGTCTCCTGCTGCCACTGCTGAAGCTGAGGTAAGGGTTAGGCTGTGATCCAGGGCACCTACTCCAAGCCTCCCTCAAGCTGACAGACCCAGCTGAGACAGCATCCTTATTCCCTTCTATCTTTTCCAGGGCAGCAGGAGCACCAAWGCCATCATTCCCCAATTTTGCCCTTGTTCTCTAGGCAGCTCTGATATTTCTCTCCCTTCCTATTTCAAGAAAAACCCAGGTCCAGACTAGCTTCCACTTCTCACCTTCAGGCTTGCAAAATTACATTCTCACATACACTGTGGAGAAGCCTTGAGTCAGGGAATCAAGGTGTTTATACTTGGAGCCACTTCAGACTGATTCTGAAATTGTGCTTTCCCTGGGTAGGCACATAGGAACCTTTCACATTAACACCTAGTAGAATCTKTCAGAAAAAAACACACACCAGCACAATATTTATTGATTAGCTAGGCATGAAATAAGGTTAAGGAGGTTACTCAGAATTTGTAGGCTATAAAATTTCAGCGGATTGTTAGGTTCACACTTGTTCAGCCAAYGTGACTTGCATATTAAGCCAGAATCTTGTACAACAATTCCAGGGGTTAGTCCAAGAGTTTAGAAGACCAAGTAATGGTTTCACACAGCAGATCAATATCTGCTTTGCCTTTTGAAACAAACTTCGCTAGTTCTCACTGGATAATGAGAGTTGGAACTCCTTTTCACCTCCTGATCCAAAGCCCRTGGAAACCTGAATAAATAGTCGTGTGGAGTACTAGGACCTCTGGGTTGGACCTCAAATGATGAAATATGATGAAGTTGATCCAAAGAGCTATAATCAGGGTTTCTCTGAAGAAGAATTCACATGACCAAGTTCTACTTTTTCCAGGTACGGATGATGGACTACGTAAAAACAACACATCTGTGTTTGACTGAAAGCATTTGCCTGCAGCTGCTGTATTTCTTACTTACCTGCAGTAAAAGGTTTTCCATTAAAAAAAAATTATGGAGGGAACACTCAAAATCTGACAGAAGCATGAGGTTATGAAACCATTTTATCTTATATTGCATAACATTAAAATAATTCTAAGAAATTCTCTACTGAAAAATAAAACATTTCATTCTGAAATGTTCTGGTAGTTCCATTTTGACTTTATCAGAATATCCTTTCCTAATGTCTTAAAAGTTAGGAAACCRACATGTCTCTAAAAATATTTGCCTTTCCAAATAGACATATAGTCAGCTTTTATATCTTATACAATGTATGACAAATCATTTCTGCTAACAGCCCTATTTTTTATTACATTTACACTTTTACCTAAATTATTACTGTGAAAATGAAAGCATTACCAGCTTGTGATAAAACTTATGCCATCATAAACTCRCTTCTTGCTTCATAATGTATTTATCTGCAAGTTCTTCCTTGCATTAGATGTGAACCAGTTTTAAYGACAAACATTCTGAAGCAATAGACAGAGGATATAATCTCTTTTTCTCTGGTTTGTAGCATTTGCTTACATAGAATAATAGAAGCATTAGGTTTGGAAAAGACCTCCGAGATCATCAAAATGCAAACTCTGAGAGTTTGAATTTTCATGATGAACAAAAACTGTATTACTGCTAAAGCATTTTAATACTATTTGTTTAAAAGGTAACTTGCTGATGCTGAAATACTACTAACCTTTTTTAACAGCTACTCCTCAGTAATGAATGGAAGTGTATCAAACACCAAAGCAACAAAGTAAGAATTCTGGACTGAAATCCACAGATGGTGATTACTGTTCTTTTGACCTGCATATATTTTTTTTTGAAATAACTATCATATTTTGTTGTTTAGGTTTTTCCTGCAAGGGTAGGTCTGTGTGTGAAGGGATTCATACTGTTGTTCTGTTTTGTTTTGTTTTTAAATGAGTGAGGAAAGAATACTGAAATTCTATGGGATGAGAAAGGGACAATTTGTAGAGGTTAATATTGAAGTGATAAAAATACATCTAGTTCAATCTTCCAAGCAAGTTTACTGTAGGAATATGGCTGCTATCACRCCATTTCAAACAATTAGACAGCAAAATGCATTTACCTGTCATAACGATTCAGTCTTCCATATGAGATGCTGACCTAGAAAGCAGACAAAAACTGACAAAAATATTCAATCTAGCCTTGCATTTCTTCTCCAATAAATATATTGCTTTCAGTCTTCATTTGCTCAATAGTACTAAAAATTAATTTGCTGTAAGAACCTTTTTTTTTTTTTAAGTTTCTGTGTCTGCATGCATATATGTGTCTTCCTTAGTCTTGCATTATTTAATGAACATGTAAAACCTCAGTAGCCATGAACGTGAATTGTAGCAATAGAGGACCTCAGGAAGGGAAGAGCCTGGGATCACTGCCAGCCATCCATCTAAAGTGCAGCACACAGTACACATTGAGAGCAAAGGCAAGTCAAGTGCCCATCTGCTTGCTTCAGAAGTATCTTTCTTGCAGAGTGGAAGAGAGCACTTCAGTTAAGCTCAGTAATGAACTGATTAGGCTGGTTGTGAAGCCAATAGAAATGAACGGACTGTTGATTAACAGTCAACTCACATGCAAGAGCAAACCCACATGGTCACAACAACGATAACTTCTTGTGTGTTTAAGGACTGATTTGAAGCGAGGGATAGTATTGTTTCTCAAAGGCTCCTGAACTACTGTAGCAAGTGCACAGCAAAATAAAATCACCAAAGACAAAATAAAGCAAGACAAAAAGACTACTCACCTCTCCTCTCGTCCCTTAAACAATAGACTAAGTCCTCCACCAATGTTCTAAGGGGGTTTGGCAGACAGCATAGTACGAGGYCAACATAACTTCCACTTAGATAAATAATTGGTACTAAAGATTTTGCCTCATGGTTTAACACAACGAAAGAAAAACAAAAAAATCTGCTCTCAGGCTTTCCTCTTAAAGCCACAGGAGATAATCAGAGTGACTATGATGACATTGGGCCCTGTTCAGAATGAGAGGTGGTGTCAGAGCTGGTCCCATGAAATGCAATGGATTTCTATCACTTAGCCTTTAGGCAGGAGACAAAAGCCCTAAAAGACCACACGTCTCAAAATGAGATATTTTTGTTCCACCTCAGTGGCCTGGCGCACRTGTGGCTGCGTGAGCCAGCTCTTCATGTTCCCTGAGGGAGGGGGGTGGCCTCAGCACTTCATTCAAAGAGCTCAATCAGGTGTGCTCAGTGTTCCACGCAAATGTCTGCCACCAGCACCCCTGGATGACACTTTGCTGGATGCTTAAATTGCTAAAAATTAAGTAAGTCACATTTCATTAAGCTGTGTGCTGTGAAACATCTGATACACTTTGATCTGTGTTAGCACTGACTCTATTACGCAGATCAGACAGAAGCAGTTTGCTGAAACATATTGACAAAAGAAAAGCATTATAAAAATGCAAACCATTTTAAGGGATGGTGAATTAAAAAAATAAATCAATAGTAACAGCTTCCTGTTAAACACATAATGCTGAATATATCGATGTTGGGGGGGTGTTATTATTTTCCACCTATTGATCAGGTATTCTATTGTATCTATTTATAGCTCCTTTTTTTAACTACAAGCAAAATAAGAAGCAATATGGATGAAAAATTTTCCACCAAACTAACACTAGTCTGGCTGTTGGAAAAGCAAGAACAACTGCCTTCTGACTTACTGGGCTGACCACTGCTCAACTGGCAATTTTCAGTAGCAGTTCCCGTTTTACTGCAAAGTTAACACCGTGTTTCTTTATTCTTTCAAATAAACAGAATTGTCAGCTCACAAAATTAAAGATAAATCACTTACAYAGACTCCCTAAACTACCCACAGCCTTCCTACTGGTAGAAAACTCTTTAGCAATCAGTGCTCAGGACTGTACAACAGATAGAAAGATGACTAAAGACAGGGATATGGGACTTTAACTTACTCTTATGTCTTTCCTTTAAGAAGAGAGAGGGGACACTTCGAGCATTACAAGTAAACACTAAATTTCCCTGACCCCTGTCCCAGTTTATGTGTCTGAAGGGATTTAAGCAGAATTTAGTCACCTGTACGTGGTGACCAGATTCACTCTCAGCCTGAAAGTATGAATTAGGGACTTGAGCCACACACTGAATAAAAACCAAAGAAACTACCTCAAATTTTTGGAAAACAGTCTGCTTTTCAGACAGTCTAAGTAGACATCTATTAATGAGGCAACATCTCAGGCCATCTCCCCAAATCAGGTGATTTGCCTGTGAAGTTCTAGGATTTGAGTTTTAAAATGAGTTCCTTATCTCAACACTTCCCATACATGTCTAAATGGACAATAAGCAAGCATTGGCTTCTGGCAACTCCTTACTCATTGTGCTGACTGAAGTGGATCCTGTTTGAAATTGCTAATCTTTCCCCAGGCACTGTCCAGAAAGCCTAAAATCTCTTTGCCTTTTTAATGACCTTAAAATTTCATAGGAACTTGCTTCCCCTGAAAAATATTTCCTTACTCTTCACATGCTGTTGCAATGCTGAAGTGTAAGGAGCTATCAATATGTCCGTCTTCAGATTTTCACTTTGACACAAATATTCTGCCAGAGCTTGGGAAGCCACAACATCTTTAATCTTATAATTCTTACTTCTAAATATTTTAAGTAGGATGAGAAATTGTTTGTTTACTTGATTTAATGTGCTCATACAAAACTGAGTACAGTAGCATCACCCTGAGTTGAGATGGGAGCTCTCTGACACAAAAATTAATATTTTTCTGTCTGTTCTGATACACATTAGAGTCTTTCCAGCACAAATATAAAGTCAGACATACACAAGTGAATGGCACCTGCTATGCACATATGGAAAGCGAAGGTTTGCTTCTCAATAATTGGAAGCTTAAAATTGCTTAAAAATGGGGTTCTCATAATCGTATGGCATATGCACACGCTGCACATGGAAATATGCACGCAGATACTAGATCATGAGAAGTTTAATCAGATTAAATAAACCAAAAAATGATTAATTTGTTTGCTATGGGTAGTGACCTAATCAGGAATTTTTACTACAATTTTGCGTTTTTTGGAAGCCTTGATTAATAAAGGTTATGAAGCATATTGCCTCCCTGTATACACTATTGCTAACTGCTGCCATCATAACTTTTGTTTTCTTGCTTTGACAGCTTCTGTAAACTGACAACAAAAGTATCACTTCTAATATAGYTCCAGTGTCCAAATAATATGTCCTCATATCCATATGGATTATCATTATTTATCCATCATTAAACYAGAAATTGGAGTGATCTTTGATTCATTAATTGTTCCTTGTTCTATCGTTACCTTAAGCAGTGAGGAAAATAGAACCCGAGCAAAAAGGAAGTAGAACCCACATAACGCACATTTTTAATAAAAAGATTTTTAGCCAGTATTTGATGTTAGGAAAATTGGAAACTATAACCTCATTTATAACTCTCAGCTTCTATGTAACTGATCACTCATAAACAGATGTTTTGATATATTACAATGATTTTTACATGCTCAGATTCTAAACTTTTGATAATTTTCCTACTAAGCTTTGGCATTAATTTCCCATTTCAACATTTTATTTCTGCCTTGGGCCATAAAAACATAATTGTTACCACTGAAGTTCTAGCTCTTCTATTCCCAAGAGGCCAATTCATATTACAAAGCACGTACACTGTACAGCTTATTGGCCTTCATTTTCCATCATCAAATGTTAACACCACTTGAAGGAAACTTTAAGTTAGGAAAATACCAGTGAATAATGAAGATGGCTTCTATAATATGGATTAGCTGCCCAGCATGACAAAATAGAGCTTTTATTGGAACCCATTTCCCAGAGCTGAGCTATTTGATCTACAAGCTATTGAAAAAGTAGATTATGTTTTCCATGGCACCATAGGTATTGGAGAGTTAATTTCCACACCAAACAATAATAGCTAACATGAATTGCTCCCAAGCCAGCAAGTAGCCCAATTTCCCATACATCCTCAATGTTTCTACACCCTGATCCATTACAAGAAGCATCAAAGTAAGAAAACAGTTTATAAATTACAGTTCTTTGAAAGTGTGCATAGGTTCAAAATAAGTTGGTGGAAATCTTACACGTCTTGTAAGATTTACTCAATTTAACTTTAGGGGGAAAAATGGATAAGATCCATTCTTTGGATCTTCTTATCAATTGATTAAAACCAGGTATCATTTTACATTTACAGTTGGTGTAAGTCTGTGTAATACTTTGGCTCTGGAGGTCCTAGAAGCATTGGGCTCTGAGGAGATATATGTGTTTGTGCAAGTGATACATGAAATTTACTGGTACAAAGACAGAATAGAAGCTGTTCTCAAAACATTTCAAAATCTCATACCACAAAACATGAGTAAAGGATCTCATCTTCATGATGCACAATGATCACCATATGTTTTAGGAACAGCCATCATGAATCATATCAAAAAGAAGGAAATATATATAAAAATAGGAGAGAATGACTGTAGAGGGGGAAAAAAAGGCATAGAAAAAGAATAAATGGCAATTGATATCTTAAGCTCACCATGGTGTACAAAGATTTTCAAGTGACTTTAAAGCTTGTGACAAACAGCACCAAGGGAAACCTGTAAAATGGATGATTGAATATTAAGGTGGACTTGATCGACTAATGAAAGGTTTAAAAATGACTTGCACCTCAGGATGAATTTGGTTAAACTAAAACTTAGTTAATGTTCTGTGAAATGTCAGTGATAGATGATGCATTTTGCTATTTTTTTAAAAAGGAAATAATCAATACCTTACCAAATGCAACCTTCCGGGCTCATGCTTCACTTAGGTAGAAATTAAATGTGGGAAATACCAAAAACATGAAATAGCAAATGTCTCAAAAAATTAAAATAAAAACAACTAAAACACTGCAACAAACATGAAACCTATGTTCTGCCCAGCTAGTGCAGTTTCTGTAGCCAGTAAGTTTCAGCAGAATATACAGCACTATGTATTGGTTATTTACAGAATAATTTTTCCTCAAGTAACATTTCCACTTATTTTTGCAATGCTACAGGTTAGTTTATGACCAGGGGCAATTTTCTTTAAACTCTGGACTCTCCCTCTATCTTTAATACTGTRTATATATATATTTGTAGAGATAGATAGGAAAGGAGATAGAGACATACGGCTAAATAATTTTAAAAGTCAGATTTAGGTTCCACATTTAGATCCATTCCACATTCCCCAGTTCATGATTTCCTAGTATATTTCCATAATAGCATTCACCATGATTTTCTAATCCATCGATTTTTTTCCATTGATATCCACCACCACTACCATACATAAGCCATCACCTTTTCCACCATAAAATAGACTTTTGTATCTAACTACCAGAGGCACTTATTTGTCCAATGTATGTTTATTATCCAAAATAGAAAACCTGTACAAAAATCTTGGCTTGTGTTGGAAGGTCACGAGTCAAGTGAAATCCTTTATGTCTATTAAAACAGTGGCTTAAATTGAACAATTACCATTTTCACTGATGTACCTTTAAAGCTCTTTTCGTACTTTTGGTCTCTTTCTTTTTTTCTTTTCTTTCTTCTGCATTTTCCACTGGGGAGTAAAAGCATCTTGTAAACTTTTATATCAGTTCTGTTCTGCATGCCATCTACTATTAAACCATTAGTTACCCTTTGAGAGTATAAGTACTTTTGTGAGGTTTTTTTGCCAACTTCTCTACATTCAATTTAMAAATCCTTAACATAACAGCTATACTTTCCTTTTAACTGTTCATAGCCTTGCCTGATGGGCTTATATGGGGACCTTTTTGTTTCTTATGAAAATAATATGATGAGTAAATATAAATCCTTCATAAAGCTAGATGAATGCACACAGCGAAGCCCAGGAAGGCTAAACACACTGCAAACACTGTTCCTATTACAAAAGCAGTCAGGAATGAAAACTTGAACAATAATAATCCCAACTCAATTAAACACAGCAGATAAGCAAACACTTATTTTCCCTCTTAAGAACATATACAAAAGCTTTCCTAGCAGTGTTTTTCGCTTCCTATCCAAGTCATCCTGATATTGCACATGGAATTAGATCCAAACTCCTCCACTAGCTGCATTCACGTTCCTAGGAAGAAAGCAGATCAAAATCATTTAACACTAGGTCTTCAGGTGCAGTCAAGAAGCATGACCCTCCAGCACCGGAAACTGATGCCTTTCACACAAATATATCACAAGAGACCACTCAGTCTCTTTTGTGCTTGTAAATGGGAGAAGAGGTTCATCCAAATCAGAAAGCATTGCCAGGTGAGAAACACTGGTTTAGTTATTCAGTTATTCAAATCACACTGCTGTGGTGATTTTTTGTACATAATGTGTGCTGTTTACACAGACTTTCCTTAAAGACCCTCAGTTCAGAAATTAAGAATTTTAGTTCTTAAATATTCCTAAATAATGTGTGTTTTCTTTAATTATTTAGGACCATATTTTCCAGAAGGGTTTTTAACAGCAACTCCAAAATTTAACTCTATCTTTGCAATTTTAGTAAGTTAGGAAGTTATCATGCACTTGCATATACAAGTATAGTTGCATACATTTTGCAAGAGCACTTATTTCTGATGTTAAATTTTGTTAAAGCTTGTTTCTACCCACCAGTCAGTCCATGAAGGAGTGATGCACTATTACCTGTTCAGATCAGCACTCTGAAATTACCACATAAAGAGGGCATGCTTGAATACTATAAGTAATCTATGCTAAAAATCAGTGGCTTCTTTTAAGCAAGGAAATATTAACTTCTATTCTACTTTGACACTGGTTAAGTTAAAAAAAAATTAGTAATTTTGCTCTGAGCAAGACATTACATTTCTTTCTTTTTTGACCCAATTGAGGATGGCAAGTATTTCAGAACTAAAAATAATGCATGAAACTTCTTAGGAATTTTAATTTTCTGAAATGAATAAAATAGGGACAATCATAAAATGAAGCAGAAGACAATACAGAAGACTGAAGGAAGCAGTTCTCAACTGTAAGATATTGTTAACATACTGTTAACACTAGCATAAAGGAAGAAACAATATTACGCTTTTTTTCCCTAATGTTGCATTTTAGCTCACTAAACAAATTACTGTAATTGAACATTAGTAGGCCACCTCAAATTGTTATAGTACCATCTAGCATTGCCAAGGAAAATTAGATGGTGACCTCAGCCTACATTTTTAAAGAGCTTATAATTAAAGTATAACAAGAATAACCTGGGGGGGAAAAAAACCCCAGTACCTTTATAAACAGGATGCTGGGAAGTACAAGAGTTCACAATCTATCAGACACATCCAGAAGAACCCACCACGCTCTTTACACTTATTTCAGTGTAGATGACACTGGATCCCACGATGTACCAAACATTCTCTCCCTGCTGTTCTTTGGTTTTCTCTCTGGGACAATAAATTGCTACAGAGCACGGCAGGGGAGGCAAGAGGGCACTGGATGGTGGAGGGAGCTCTAAAAAAATAAAAAGGAGAATATATCACTCTGAGAAAATGTCTCACTGATCATGAAGGAAAGGTCATATAGAACGCTGCCTTTGCCTTTGCTGGAAGTCTCACTTTTTCTTCAACTCTCAGCATCCTCACCTCCTTCTTTAAGACCTTCAGCTTTGACAGAACTCTCTCCCTCCATCCTTTTCTTCCAAGTTCATTACTTCAAAATAAATTCCACTGCTTCAAACACCTCTGGAGACATGAGCTGTTCCTTCAATATCCCAAACACATAAAAACATACATTCCCACTCTGTCTAAAACACAGGGGAAATTGTTTGGGAAATGGCTGTTTTATTGCTGTTTTGCACTCTGAAAACAGATTTTCTAATATATTTTGGAGGAGATACTTATGGTAATGAATCTTATCCTGGACTTTCATGCTGCAAGGTCCATACCTTGCCCCTTTCTGATATATGCATACATCCTCCATTAATTTCAATTTCACAGTAGAAATCTGGCATCTTTAGCTCCAAACTTGAGTGGGGGAATAAGCTGTCTAGGGTCAGACATAAAGTCAGATTTATAGAGTTTTCTAAGAGACTGCAAGCCAAACAATACCCTTTCTCACCTCTTCTATTTCTTCCAATCCCATATTTACTACTGGATTTTTCAGTATTTTCCCTCTGCCCTGACTGGAGACTTCCCCAATCCTGTTGGTAGCAGCCAAGTTCTGTCTTCTATAATCAGCAATTTCTTTGCTGCTTTGTCCCTTACATTGAAGATGTTAGGGTCCTGTTTATCACTGTGTGCAATCTGAAAAATGATGAGTAGAGACTTGAAACAGTCTATCATTCCCCGTTGAGCAGGAACTCGGCTATATCTTCACACATGCAGTTAAGCAGCAGATGTCATTTGTCACTGTGGTCAAAACCATTGGTGCAGCAGCAGTAACAGCAATGTGTTTGCTATGTTAACAGCTCAGATGGGGTGAGAATGCTTATGTGACGATCAGTCAGAGCATGAACTCTAGCCACTACACCTCTTTGACAGCCATGTCACAGATGGATCCTATGGCTTCTTTTATTCCAGTACCTTCTTTGAAGGCTGAAGGTTTCCAAATGCATATAGACTGCTGTAATCACACAGATGATTTGTAAATTGGGCAACTGTGCATTCTTCTTGGGTGCTAGAGTGTTTAGTTTGTTTGGGATATAGGGGTTTGACGTGAAGAAAAAACAGAGGGTCTCATTTTGTGATGCCTTGTCAAGCTATATGACATCAGTGAGCCAAGAACTCCAAGTCAATGTGAATAACTCAGATTATTCAAGGATCTGTCTTTTATGGCATCATACAGGCCAGAGATTTCTGCATCTCCCTCCTTACTATAATTCTCTCACGACACACCAAGAGTACATATGACTAGTCTGTACAGAGCCACGGAATGTGGACTAGATGTCTAATCTAATTATTTAACAGAATCAAGCTCATCCGTGGAACCACATTTTTTGGAAATGGGACTTAAGCACCTAAGCCAAACAACTGAGAAAGCTCCACGTAGGTAACTGTAGAAAGTGAATCTTTTCAGGTGTCCACCTAAGTCTATGTAGTGATAAAGCAATTTTTATGGAGCATATCCTCTCCTTTGTATAATCTCCTCCTTCCTGAGAGACATAGAGTTATGTGTTCAGAAACTAGACTGATTTATTTTCTTCTTGATATAGGAAGATTACACCAGATGATTATACAGGAAACAACACTAAGAGCTCCACAGCATTCTAAGCAGAAAATGTTTGTTCTCAAAGCATATTCAGAGAAAGACAAATTTGCATAGACAAGGAATCTTAACATCGAGCATATTTTACCTACATACTCGTGAGAAACCTTTCTACAAAGAGAGAAACAGAGACAGGGAGTGCAAACCTCTGCAGTACACAGCATTTCTTATGTTCCAGAAGCAAGGTAAGAGCTGTTGAATATTTAAAGAGTTAATTAGATCTTCTCCTACCCTTTTTTTTTCTGTTTGCTTTGTGCAATGCCATGCAAAATCCAGAGGTGATTCTACTTTCAGATTTAACAAGCAACATCTTGTGCAGATTAGAAAGCTGTGTAAAAATTTCAGAAGTACACAGCTGACTTTGAAGCCAAGTTGCATTAATGGTAAGAACAGAGCCTGCTACTGCTCTGTTAGTATTTGTATCAGTTTATTAGCTATTCATTCCCTATTTTGTCCTGAAAATTCACCTATTCTTCTCTGTGACAAAGTTGAAAACTAGTAGCAAGTTTTGATTCTAAGAAAAAGATAAACTTGATGTTGACAAAATTTCATTGGAGTGTTTATTTGGACTCTCCTCTTTGTAAACAGAGGCTTTGCTTTGTAGAGCAGTGTCTGAAGATTTTTGCTACGGCTTGTAAACACTCAGTTAATATGGTCGTAATTTATTTATAACATTTCTGTGCTTCAAGTGCAAACTTCAAAATCTCTGAGAATCAGAGTACAAAACAGAACTGGTTACAGTTGCAGAAAAAGGTAAGCATCTTTAAAATATGATTAGGCATAAACTTGAAGTCATAAGTTACCATCTAAATTTGTGTCTGTCTGTATCTTCAACACTATGAGCATCTCTTGCCCCCCTAAACATGATAATAACAAAAAATCAGATAAGGCAAGCGAAGATGATTACAGGAGTGGAATGATTTCAAGCATAGAATAACTAAGTAAACCAAGACTTTTCAGTTTAGAAGAGAGATGACAGGAGCCAGGGTGAAAACAAATTCTAAAAGATGGCACTTAAAATAAGGAATAACAGCCTTGTTGAACTCCTTGCCAGAGGACATAATAGATTCTAAATTTTACATGGACTCTAGAGAAGACTGAAAAACCTAATGGAAAAGAAATCTATTTAGATTTGCTAAATGCATCTAGCTCGGTCCTGAGGCACGGAAAGCGATCAGAGGAAGAATCCTATTTTTACACTCTCTTCACTCTTCCCTAAGTGCCATATATGGCAACTACTGGAAACAGCACATTGAGTTGAATTGTCCTTTGCTCCAATCAAGTACAGCCTTTTTTGCCCTCTTATAATCTTAAAATCACTTTTCCTTCCTTTGTATTCAGTGGGAAACTTATTTTGTCTGCACCGAGTTACATTAGGTGGTTAAATACACTATCTTTATGATACTTGAAATGTTATTTCTTCCTTACTCATGTCCTGATGGGGTAATTTCATTCGGAAGGACAACTCACCAATAGAAAATCAGGCATTTCTCCTTAACTCTCCTTTTTCTTTTTTCTTTTCTTTTTCTTTTTTCCCCCCTTCTCCAAGCTATTCATTTGGAGGAGAAATGCTAGTGGAAGTGTGGTAGCTGTGGGGCTCCAAAATGTCCAGCCCTAATTCATCTATGTTAAGGTATTTGCTTGAGGAAAAACAGGCTAAAATACATGTCCCTCAGACTTGTAATCTCTGCTGTGTTTATCAAATGGGATAGAATTTATAACTGTAGCAATCTCAAGAGTAATTTCCTCATACCCACCCCTCTTGCTGATGGCCTAATGTTAGCTACAGAAGGCTGGAGGCAAGAGAGCTATAAGCTGGCTCATGCACATTAAACCAGAAATACATTAGCTTTAAGAGCCAGAGAGAAATTCTACTGACTTTAAAAACCTCTTATTCATTGAGTCTCTGGTGACTGAGTACTGAAAAGTCAATATCAAATTTGGGCAGAACAGAAGAACACCTGTAATTCTGTTGCATTGCAATTTCTCCAACATCTGCTACAGAAAAATTGCCAAGAGTAAGGAAATCTCACTTTGGACGATGCAATTCAGAATCCTTTTTATCAGGTGACACCATCATAAAGAAAGCCTGTGACAGGAAACCAAGGAAGCATTACGGCTGATGTGGCTACAGATTCGAGACAATACAGGAAGGATACCTCTTGGAGAACATCTCAGCCCTTGCTAAGGAGTAAGTTTTTTCCATGTATGCAATAGGCACACAGTTTTATGCAAGTATATGCTTTGCAGTTTCACCTGAAGGTTCGGCTAATTAATTCCTTCTCGTCTCTTGCTTGAGAGATGTCTGCAAATTCAGTTCAGGATTTTTTTTTCACATTATTTTTGTCTATTTGGCTTACTTGGCTGGTTTTTATGTGATGTTTTCTAAATAAATTCTAATCTCATTGTTGATCTTAACTAGATCTTCTGTTCAGCTGGCCTGTGCTGAAACACAAGCARCATTGTGCATTCATGCAGCAGAGAAGGCAGCCTGGACTGCCCTGCACTTTAAAAGAAAGAAGGAAATGAACCAACTAGCAAAATCAACAAACTGCAACTACTTGTGAAACTACCTTACTTTTGCTTTCTAACATATGGAGTGACAATCAATTTTGATGATGTCCGATTTAAATCTTTATTTCAATTTCACTTGTGTTGGTTTCAAATTCAAGGATATTATTTTTAAAAGAAACTGTGTTGAAACTGCTGGTGTTTCTTGATTTCACCATTTAGAAGCAGAACAGATATCATCCTTTGTTGTTCTGCTCTGTAAAACAAAATACTTCCACTGTTGGCAAGTCTCTTAAGAATGTGAGATTCTCTTAAGAACTTTTGGATTTGGGACGTATACAGAGTTCCAGGATTTGGGTGCAGTATTTAGCCATGAGGTAAACATAGACATGTAGATTCAAAGTTCATATAAAAGCACCCTGAATAGAAACCAGGAATATGCTGCCAGGAGTACAGCACATAGGTACGGACACCGCCTAAGATACCTGATATCTCACAAAACCACAGAAGGCATGCTAAGCAAAAATCCTTTATCATTATGATTTCAGTCAGGTCTTCAAAGAGAGCTGTAAATCGAAAGCTTAGCAACCACTTGGCCTATCTTTCAATCTTTTAAACCTCTGTGATCTATTTTGCTATCAATAGGTTTTTCACCATTCAGGTACCCAAAGCACAGAAATAGGTACACAGCTAGTTCTTGCACAGTTTTTAGATAAAGATTCAATATCCTTTATTTATCATCGGAGCAGGGATGCCATACTGCCTTGTGAGAGAACAAAGTAGTATGTAGTTCAAGTGCCAGTCAGTACCTTCCCTTTGTGTTTCTGATTGCAGGGTGATTACACAACACTAATGGGAGCTTTTATTTATTTATCTAAATGAACAGAAGCCAACATGCAGAAAAACAAGAGGTTAAATCTTTAAAGAGATCTCTTTTCCCAGTAGTAATAGGGCTGCGGACAGTGCTCCTTTTTCAGCTACAGAAGGAAAGGAGCAGGGGGAATAGGGTTGGAACATAATGCATTGCACAGGCTGAGTTTTACAGTAGCTGTCTTCTGGCTCACCTCCCAAATGTTACGCCACCCTTGCATCAAGATGAAGTCCCTGTCCCACATGGACATTTCTTCTGCAGAAAGAAGGCTATCGAACCTCATCTGTTGCAGCCCTGCTCAGCTTCATTTTCTTCAGTGGTACTACGCTAATTTACAGTGGTTTTTGAGGATACATATATATAGGTGTTCAGTGTTTATCCATAGAAAATAAATAAACCCTCCCATGAATAGAGGATACATGACAAAATTGAAAACAAAGAATACAAGTGACATAGTAGGATTTTGTTACATAATATTATTTTGCTACAGTCTAATTTCCTAGTACTGAGGCACGAGACCTAGAGATTTTGCAAATGGCATCCCAGTTTTAAAGCATTTCATTTGAAATGCTGGGAAATAGCAAAACTCTCATATCCCTCACTCTTATGTATTATTTTTAGTAGTTCATGGAGGTACCTATTTTATTCATCTATTCCTAATGGAAATCTGTGATTAAAAAAAAATAAATTAAAACCAGAACTAACCCTCAAGACATTCCATGCTGAGATCTAATTTGTCGTTAAACAAAAAACATATGATGCTAGTAATTTTCACTTTTGTAAAATGTACTTAATTATAAAATTAAATGAGGTTTCTTTACAGAATCAATTGTGCTATTCTCCTTTGCAGAAATCTGAAATGATAGTCACATTGCACAGCAGCTAATGTAGAGAAGTATCATTACAAGAATTACAACAGGCACTTCTTAACGTGCCAAAGTTTTGCCTCCTTGCAGATGTCTAGAATCTCCAGACCTCTACAAATTATTCATATTTCACCCCTTTTCCTTCCTGTTGTTCATCTCAAGCTGCCACTGCCTTTTCATTGACAATACCTGCTTTCCTCCTCTCATTCCCACTGTCAGCCTGATTCCTGAACTTGGCCTTGTACATGCCATGCCTTTGCACATATATTGGCAGATTTCACTGGTTCAGAGCAAAAGTATTAAGGACCTTTCATGAACATGGGCAATTAAGGGAGTGGAGCCTCTACCCTCTTAAGACACCTGAATGAGGGCACATAACAGCATCTGTTTTGATCAGTACCTTAATCAGTGCCCAGCCTTTGTGTTGACTCCAGCCACAGCGATCAATCTAAGCCAGCACTAGAAGCTGTGYAGAAGTCTGTGCTGTCAATTTACTTGTCTACTCCTGAGTTGTGCTGTGTCATACACTTAGAGCCCGATGAGCTAAAATATTGTGTTTCTTACATTCCAGAAAATTACCTTTTCTTTTACATGACTATGTATCCCACATCTGGGCATTTTCAATCTTTTAAGAGCATCAGTCAACGTCATAGAAGTTGTGTGATTATCTCAGATGCCATGACATTAAAAGTACTTTCAAGGATTATTTTTTAAATGCCTTATCATTTCTGAGTCTGTAGGGTGCTCAAAAGTAAAAGACTTCCCAGATTTTATCCATGAGTTAGAAAGAAGCAATAGGCTTCTAGTTTTCATTTGTGGCTACACAGCCAAGCTGACACTTCTGAGGGCCATCACATTGCAGGGACATTCTGGCATATATCTTCTCCTCCAGCTATGTCCTTTTGCTCTGCTGTTCTGGCAGCAGGGAAAGACATAGCACACAGAAGTTCTGCTAAGCCTTCCAATGAAGAGAAAAATAATTCTTCCCATAGCTTGCAGTATGCCCTGTGAGCCCAATAAAAATATTCTGTTTACAGGGTGTTTTCAGCAATAATAAAATGCAAGAAATTAAAAACTCTAGGCTATAGGCTATCCTCTATTGACTACTTCTTGTGCCAATGCATAATATGAGCTAGCATATCATCATGTTTTTCTAGTGCCAGCAGATATTGACCTTTGTTAGAAATATATACCCCAGCAAAATGTGATTCTATATACATTCAGGTAAAACACATTACTACATATTGATTAAAACTACTCTTTTTTCTTCTTGACACAGCTTTTTTGTTGGTATCAGGGCATCATAGAACATCTTATACGTCGTCCTAAAAACATGATCACATAACAGTAGGATGAGAAGTCATGTTGTGCCTTGATATTCATGGTGCAAGAAAGAGTCAGAGTTCTCCTTTTGATGTGAAAAGCAACTATTTTTGATATACTAATGTCCTGGTTAGAGATCTTAGGCCACTTTTACAATCATTTTGCAGTATGAATTGAATGGTCAATGAGAGAGATTTGAGGTACCACTGAGAATTTCTTTTTGGAGAGGTACACTTGCAACTCAAAACTCAAAAGAGATGTAACTAGCATAGGTCATTTGCTAAAAACATTTAAAATAGTTTAACACGTATTTAAATTCAACACTCTCTAACCAATTAATCAAAATTAAACTTTAATTAAAGAAGAAAATAATAGCCATAGTAGAAATCCGTCTCTCTGGAAATTCTGAAGGGGTACAGATATGCAAATTTACAGGTGATCTTATTTAGATGAGTGCATTTTATATCAAAGTGAAAGAAGAATATTCAACCTTCATTTGTAAATAAGATSTGCAAGACTAAAATATGATAAAATATGGTTAAACTAATTTTTCTTGATGTGTTTGCCAGTGTTTTAAGTGCTATGAACAGATTTTGCCTTAGAGCAAGAACCTATTAAGTAACTTTTGTCACAGTTGAATTCTCAAAGGGTGCAAGAGATATTGCAGATTTGGTCTACCACAGAATTCCAGCTAAGAGCTATTAATAAAACTGTGAACTATATGTATTTGTTTTGATGAAGGCAATATTTTTTAGTTTAAATAAAAAAGGGTATACTTTCAACATAAATGATACAATTGTATCAATAAAATTGCAGCAGAGAAAATAAAGTTAAATTCTTATGCTTCTTTTTGTTGGTACAACACGACATTTTGAAATGTTTGTGGAGTTTGTAAGCAGTTATATTCTGACTACTTTCTCAAATTTCAGACTTTCAGAAATTCTGATGGATTCCTTCACAAAATGCCAGAAAGTATGATTTCTATTTTTAAAGCAACAGAAGGAAAAAGTAATGAGACAGTTCATCAAATTCACTCTTGATAAACAAATATATCTTTCTAAAATAGATAAATAGAAGTCTTTTAGGGCAACTATACAGCATGAAAAAAGAAGACGAACATATGATGGTCAGTCTCAGAAAACTTTCAGATAAAATGCCCCACTAAGAAAAAAATAAGTGCTTGATTTGCAAGGAAAGCAAGCCACAACTTAAACACTTCATATATCAGAGCCTGTTTTAAGTTCTAAATTCAGAACAAATTCAGTGTATTTGCTGAGAGCCTTCATCACCTTCAAATGTCTCTGCACTTCACTGGATACACTTTCTGTGAAGACCTACTTCAGCACCACATAGACATTGCTTGCTTTCCAGCATTTTSACTTTCCCAAAATTGGCAGGATTTTACAAACTTGATGACGTGCATGCACAACATATATACTACAGTAGACTATACTTGATTTTAGACAAAAGGCTGAGAAGCCCCTCACTATAAGAAAGAAACTGAGGTGCTGAAGTGCATCCAAAGAAGGGCAATGAAGCTGGTGAAGGGTCTGGAGCATAAGTCTGATGAGGAGAAGCTGAGGGAGCTGAGGGTATTTAGACTGAAAAAGAGAAGGCTGAGGGGGGACCTTATCATTCCCTACAACTGTCTCTAAGGAGTTGTAGCGAGGTGAGGTTCAGTCACTTCTCCCAAATAACAAACGATAGAACAAGAGGAAATTGCCTCAGATTGTGTCAGATAAGGATACTAAGAAAAATTTCTTTACCAAAGGGATTGTTAAGCATTAGAGTGGCTCGCCCAGGGAAGTGGTTGAGTCACCATCCCTGGAGGTATTTAAAAAACGTGTGAACATGGCACTTGGGGATATGGTTTAATGGTGGACTTGGCAGTGCTGGGTTAGCAGTTGGACTTGATGATCTTAAAGGTCTTCTCCAACATAAATGATTCTATGACTATATTGCAAATGCCTATGTTTAAAGATAAATTGCACGTGAGTCAGAAGCAGATGAGATTGGAGCTATTTGAATTCAACTTCCATTACACCCATAGAATTATCTATAAGCCTTACGTACGTTACTGAACTTTTAGTCTCTAAAATATAGATGCTAATAGTAATTTACCATTCAGACTATGAGATCTTTAAAGTTATGGACCATTTTTCCCAGCGCTCTCATTTCACAATTACTACAAGTAATACACCTGTAATAGCAACAAAAAATTAAATTAAAATGGAGTTATTAAGTGCTCATTGAAAACATGAAATAAAAGTCACCAAGTACAAGAGAAAATGCAAGGCATCTAAATATGGCTAAGACCACCTTTTCATGAGCTTATTACATCTGCCTTCAGTTTAAAGTTGTTTGTTTATTTAGCTGATTCTGTTTCAGAAATCCAATAAAAGCAAATTGGTCGTGTGTATCTGTTTTGCAGGATACATTATAGAGCACAAACAGTAATAATTTCACAACACAATTAATAGCAGTGTCGCTAAACTGACCCCACAGATTTTTTCCTAAACTTTAATAACGTCTGAACATTTTTTAATAAATTATACATTTATTTAAATTTCAGGGAAATGTAGCTTTTTTCCCTTTCATTTTCTTTGCATCTTTAAATCAAAAATAAAATTTCACCTATATTAAGAGGCACTAAAGCAATGATACATACATTTAGCTGTTTAAAACTATACCTTTAACTTACAAATTTCTCAAGGGGAATTCTTCAAAGGGTGCTACGAGTCTGTTGCTATGCAGAGCCAACTGAGCTAAATGCAGATGAAGCAGATTGCTGGCAAACACTCTCAATAAGATGAGAACCATGAAAACCAGAAATCTTTTTTTGTTGTCTAGCCTGGCTCTTTACTAATCATTCTATTCACTTCATGTGTTGAGGGTACTAAGACACGGCTATCGTCAGAGAAAGATGGAAAACAAAAAGGTAAATTCCTTCAAGCTGAAATCCCCAGGACCATTCATTACATAAGATTTGCAAATGTACCCAGGAGTGATTGAGAGGTACAGACATACATTCAAGTGACAGCAGCTTCAAAAAACCGCAGCATATCAACAAAGCCAGGACATCTTCATGTAGGCTTGCTCTTTTATTTCAGCAAATAGAAGGAAATTCATCTTAGCCTGGCCTGCARTTAGAGGGTCATGAAGGTTAGTAATTAGGCTGAGGAATAGATGGGCACTACATACATACTTTTAAAGATCTGATTATGTGACTGGTTTAATCATGACTAACTGATAGTATTCTGTCTATAATATGCAGGTTTTCATGTCACCTCTATTTTGCTCAGCAACAACGCAGTCCATTTTTTAACATGAAACAGTTCTTTTTTACAGAAGTAAACATTTCTTTCAAATGTGTCACCAAAGGATGCTGGCAAGAAACCATCAATATTGAATCTATACCCAGCAGATAAAGGTGCATCCTATCATTGAAAAGCATCCTTTGGTGCAAACAATTTTGTTACAGAGCTGCATTGGTTAATAGCTATTCTGTTGCAAATTAACCCAGCTTGGGAATACAAAAGAATAGCACTGTTTTGAAGAAAAAAAAATCAAAATATATATACAAACAAAACTTCCTTTTAACTTCACTTTCCATCAGTACTCATATGCTAATTTGAAACAGACAATGTTCAGCCGATCAGTTGAAGTGAATAATAAAGTCTATTATTCAGGCAATCATAGTCCATAATTTGTCAGGTCATTAAGATCTAAATATTCCAACACACATTTTAAAGTCTGTTCTCTTCAGCAACATAATATTTTGTTTCTCCTCTTTCTCAGTTCATTTCTGTGTACCTATCRTATTCCTCACCACCTGCGAGATTAAGTTTCTCCAAATCAAGCGGCAGCTGTAGGATGTAATTTATAAAGAAAACAGACTCAAAGATCCTGAAATACAACAAAAGGTTCAAGAAAATGTACCAAAATTAACATTTCAAACTAAAATTCAGAAAACATAGGAAAAAAGTCCATTTCCAGGCAAGCCGCAGGATGGAAACACAAAAAGGTTTAAAAAAAAACCCAAAGAAAATGTAAATATCTACTCTCTTAGAAAAGCAATTAAGAGTGAAAATATTAACGGCTTTCAAAGATACAAGTGTGCATTTATTACCTCTGACAGCTTGCCTTTTATCATGCTCCTGGTATTAGTTTTCTCTCAGCTTTGTACATAGCATTTATTCACTTTGAACAAGCTTTCAGAAAATAGCTGGAGACAAATATTGTCAAAGAATTTGCAATAGACAGCAACTTTTTTTTTACAAAACACATTGTTGTTCTTAACAGGCATTTTCCAGGTAACTTTCTCAAAAGCCAAAGTTGGGTTCAAGATCCAGAAGGTTAAAAAAAAATTACTTGCGAGAGTAGAGTAACATGACCTAGGATGAGCTACAAATCATAAGCACATACTGCCCACCAACTGCATAATCATTCAGCAGCCACTAACTGAGAAGGCACAGGGCTAACACTCTCCAGAAAAAAACCTGTGAAGCATTATATCTGCTTCACAGTTAAATATCATGCCAAAAAGACTTAAAAACATGCAAACCTTTCCTTTATAACATGCTGAAATTCACAGGAAATAGAGAATCAGGTCTTATCCTTGCTCCTGTGATCGAGGCATATCCCAAGCATAATCTGTTAAATTAAATGAACAAGAGGAAAGTTAAACCTGCAGAACTCAGCTGCAGAATGCTAGATGCAGCTCAGCTGCAGAATGCTAGATGCAGCTCAGCTGCATCTGCGGTGGGTTACAGATCTTTGCAGCAACAACAGTGCTGAACTACCTGTGCCTCTGGATTTGACAGCTGCTGCCTGTGCCAGCCCACACTCAGCAAGAGATCCAGAGGGCTTTATTTATTCCACTCATTCATTTATTGATTTGATTATGTGTCTTTTAAAAAACCCAAAACACACAAGAGAACATTCATGGTCACTGCAACTTGCTTACCTACTTTAATTAAAGAATGGTTTCTATGCCAAATACCTGTCTCTGAAAAAATTCCTGGGCATGGTTCAGGATCTAGAAGAGGCACTATTCTAAACACACAATTCTCAAACAGTTACAGTGTTTACAGACTAAGAGAATTCAAAATTATGGATTGCACCACCTGTACAGCTACTAAGATATGAGTGGGAAATCACCTTTTTTGTTCTAAGAATATAGCTATTTTGTGGTCTTTTACTTAACACCAAATGTACTTACTGTGCATCTGAGGTCAGACAGATTCAGGTCTCGCTATCAATAATTTCTGAAAGATAACAATGGTTTCCATATTCAAAATAAACAAGAATAGCAGTATTTTAAAATTTGAAATACACACACTTGACCGCATCACAAAGTTTTGTGATACCTTAAGTATCACAAAGAAATAATACAGAAAAAAATAGAAGATAACACAATCATAATATTTTACTAACAAGAGTTTTATTTTACGCAGGGTGTTTCACAAAATTTTGTTTGGAGTGTGTGCACTGGAAYGGCTCAGACACAGAAATCTACTTAAATGCAAGACCATACACATTTAAATCCAAATTCAGCCTACTTCATTTGAGGCCTCTGAGTGGGCATCTAAATTAAGTTTCGCCACTCCTGGCTTTTGAGTATTTAAAAATATGGCAGCAATGTCTGATTTACCTTTGAAGGCAACACTCATTTTCCATTGATTCTAGGGTGACAAGACTCCTTATTTAGGTGTGAAAGTTAAATTACCTAACGTGACATAGATTAATTCAGGTCATGTTCTTAAAACTCCACAATATCTTTCTCAGCAAAGGCAGTAAACAAAGTGTTGAATTTATACCACCATAAATGAAGAACCTTTCAGAAATTATTCTGTGTGAATGAAATCAGACTGTCTTTGTTCTCCTCCATCACATATAACTCTTAGCACATTGCCTGCTCAGAAGATGTATAGTTTAATTTAAAACAGTATCATTTCAGCAACATGAAACAGCACTTTCTCATTATTAAGTATTTTCTGAGGCAGCACGAGATTACCCATTCACATCCTTTATGAGAATAGTGTTGATCAAATACCAGCAAATTTCTCCTCACTAAAGAAAATCGAAGTCCTGACATTTGGAAATTGTCCTTTGTAGATTATTTTGAATATCTGTTTGTTTCTATACTTCCTTTTATGGGCTTCTAAATTTATCAGACAGCTTACAGGTAGTTTTGATTAGAGTGACAGAGCAATTTACATTTTTTACATTACTAAAAATCATTTCCTTTTGTCATCAAATAATGAAAGCAGTAATTTTTCATGATCCTTTGTGGTATTTACTTCCTGTAATTTCTTCTGTTTGGGAATATTCAGGCTAACTAGTTGATAATAGTTTTATGATAGTAGACGACAGTATTTTGTTCCTGTTGAAATCAATGGCACCACAGTCACTGAGGTCAGCAAGGCATCGTTCCACTTATGGTCCAATTCTGAACAGCTCACAATTTACAGATTTGATCCATAACTCATAGTCCATAATATTCCACCCTGAAATATGGAATTTAAGACTGTAAGTGTCCAGACAGACTCTTCACTTGGAAAACAGTCCATTCATCATGAGATTTAAACAAAGGTTTTAGTCTGAACCAAAAGGACTACAAAGGAATGAAAGCTTATGTTGCCCTGATTATAGAACTGTTAAGATCCAGTACTTACCCTCTTGAAGAAAACTTATATGTAAATAAAAAAAAAAATTTTTGATAAATTACTAAGTCACCTAAACAAGTATCACACTTTCTAATTACAAAATATTCCAACATATGGAGCCCAACATATGGGCCACTTGCAAAAGGGGTAATTTTTGTAACTTACAGAAATATTGATAACATGTTTTCATCCTGAATCTTGAACTGTGCACTTCAAATGTTTTCAGGAAATGCAGCATTATACTCCAGTTAATGTATGTTTATGTTCATCAAATAAATAGTGTCTCTAGTATTAATCATTGATGGCAGGATGGACTGGAGTTTGCTAGCAGTCATACCAATATGTTTCAACTGCAAATGAAAACATTTTTACAGTTAAAAAAATTCTGATCCATGACTGCAGCTTTACAAATCAGTTAAAAATAACTTTATAAAATTTGAAAAGCAATTTCTGTTTGAATTGCATTCTAGCACTATCAGAATAGTATTACACTGTCAAATGAGTTATGCCATATATTTTACATAACTGAGGATCTTGTACAGAAATTAAACTCTGGATCTGGCAGATTAACTGCTCAAACATAAATCTGATGAGGACTGCATGCCAGTTGCGTGTAAAAAGGGTGAAAGGAACCGATCTGACCAGGATACTGAGGATCAGCTCCACAGACATTGCTCTTGAAAAAAGCCTGCTGGGAGCAATAGAGGCATTTAGATGTGCTCATAGACTATAGACTTATCCTATTTGATAGAACTCTGAATGCCAGGACCTATGTGCATCTCCCCAGGGCCAATGTCACTGACTTGCAAAGTAARTAACTGAAATGTTTTCCTTGGTGTTTATTTTCCTTATGCTTCCAAACACGATTCAGAGATATGCATTTAAATAAAGCCCGCCTTTTTAAAAAATATATCAAAATSATAGCTGTGTCATAATTGGACAGTTCAAACTAAAATATAGTACAAATAATTATCAACACTTAACAGAGGGAGAAAAAGGAATTCGATAGTAGTTGAAGTACTGAGACTAGTTTTCACAGGCGTATTTATGAAAGTGTAAATGAAAGTGTCAGAACATTTTTCAATACAGTGTACCTAAACAGACATGCTCTTCAAAAAGGTCAAACAATTCTCAAAGTTTATTGACAGTCTACTTGTCACTACAGTGACAGTCTACACATTATCATATGGAGAAAGGGGAGCTTAATGTCTGTATCTATGCAGTGACCATTCTTCTTCTGAATTCTAGGAACAGAAGAGAATTTTAAGGATAACTCTGTATACCAACAAAATCTTACCTTCAGCTGCCCTGAAACATCTGACAGAGAAAAGCCTTTTTATTTGTTATGATTCTAGAGTGTAAATCCTGGAAATAGAAAGTAAATGCTGAAATTTATTCTGTCAAGTACAAACTGTACAGACATCAATACTTTCTTTTAACATACAATCAAAAATGGCTTCAGAGAGAAGTCAGTTTGAGAGAATGATACTTGGAAACAAAAGTTTCTCTAAAATGTCAATGTATACTAACTTGTTTAATATTTCTTTTAACATGGGACTCCACCTAGCCAAGGATGAAACACAGGTCTAAAAGGGAAAATACAACTACTGCTAGTAAATGACAGGTAACTTCCTGTGAGTGAGACCACAAATTATCAATAACTGTATCATGGCAGAGGCCTGTTCTGGCATACTAATGACTGTCTGAGAAAAAGCTACTTTTATCTAGGTTGTAGTGAGATATCCCAAGGATGTGAAATGTACAAATGGGAGGGACAAAACAGTTGGGTAAGACAGGGACATAAAGGTAAGATTGGAAGAAAAGACAAGAACTCCTTTATATTAAAATTCGGCAAGGGTACCTGTAATCTGTACGAAGAAACTCATTGCACTTTCAACATCGCCCAACACTTACCACCCAAATAAATAACAATTACACGCATATTTCAATATAACAAGCTCTGATTCCAGCTCCCACGAACTTACTGAAGCATATTTCAACACAATTCCACTTGTAATAAAAAACAGATGGTAAAGGAAATAGATGTCTCTTTGTGATCTGATATACACATCTGCAGACATTTACAATATGCATGCATTTCCAGAGTATGCTGAGCAAGTTAAACTGGGAAATGGGAAAATTTTTTATTAATGGGCATGCGCAAAGAAAGAGTGTGACTCAAAAAGAAAATAAGCTCTGACAAAGATACATCTATCCTATCAGCCCTATCTGTTTCCAAACACATATCATATTACAGCATTATGTTAAAGAAACACCAATCATGATAAAAATCAGACAACTTTGGAAATAGTTTGCTGCAGGGAAACATCACTCAAATGTGAGGTGGCTAAGGGTCAGGTGATTTTCAGATCTCTCCCCTCTCTGACAGAAGACCTAAGGTTAGCAATGGCTGTCCTTCAGAAATTCATTATACAGACAAGCAAAATATCCCATAACAACACAGGCCTAGAGATTTATTTGAGGTCTTCTAAATCTCAGATTGCATTTTATGCAGACATCAACAATAAGCCATTGCCAACAGCATCAAATATTTGCTCCCACGGAAATTATGCCCAAGAATCAGCAGAGAAATGTTTTACAACAAAGGATGGAAGAGACTAACTCAAAAAGAGAAAATCCTTGCAGAACCTCTAAGACAAGAGGTACAGAATAAAAGAGTTCAAGAAGTCAATACATTAACAACCTTTAAAATTAGGTTATGTTGAGGCAGCTCAAAACTATGCAAATTTAAGTTTGTTTGAGAGATCTTGCTGGTTTCTTAGATTTCATCCCATTTCTTTCTCTCTAATTATTTACTTCAGGCTCACAAAGGTACCACATCATTAGGAACAGAGAATTAAGTCTCCTCTTTCATCAAATCTCAAACCCCAATTTACGTACCACATCTCTCAGCTGAAGGAACCATATCCTAAACTGAGATTTAATACCCGAGTCCATTCCAGTCCTGAGCCTGTCTGCTCAGACTGTAAATAAGAAACTAGATTTACTCAAATGTCCTGTTTCATCCCACTAACGGGATGCTCAACAGCCCTAAATCTCAGCTTATGTTTATTTTGCACTACTATAGTGACCAGTGAGACATCTACAGAATGCATCGTAAACCTGTCCATGGGGGCCAATTACAACCATTGGGAACGGGAACAGTTTAACAAGTATAATTTCATATAAACCATCATACAATCATCAGATGGTAAATACTTTCTGGAACTAACCATTTGGGCGGGAGTCAAACCGGTGAGCTGGAGGTGAAAAGCTCTCTGTTCTATTACTAATCCCCTGAGCTACAGAGGCCCCAGCTGGTAGTTCTGCAAAGGTTCACACAGCTTTTTTTGAAAGGCAGCAAAAGCAGTTACAACATCTTTTTAAAGAATAACAAATCAAAMAAAGAAAACCTTCCACAGTTTCAAGAACAGTTACATTTTTCTTAAAATAATCTCTCTGAAAGTAGCAGACTGTACACATTTTACAAGAATAAACAAACTTCTCTAATATTTATCCACAAATTGGGAATCAGAGATCATTAGTGCAAATTTCTGCTGACCAGCAGCATTTATTCTATAAACTTTGGGTATCCTAAGTGGTCCATCAGCGAACAACAGATATCTTCAATCTGTCTGATCTCTTTATGGGGCATGTTTTGTTTCCAGGCATGAATGCTACTTGGTGAAATTTCCCCTTCATAAGGAAGATAGAAAAGACTGGTGGAGGTGGCAAATAATATTTGGTTTAAGCTAGCAGGAGGAAGAGGAATACCAAGAAAGGCAAAAATTGTTTCAGCCATCTTCTGAGGAAAGCTCACAATATCTTCAAACTTGACCAGCTGATAATTTGTTGGCAGCAAGTCCCTGTTTATTCTGATTGCTGCTGCTGTGTTTGCTAGCCATAAATAAGACAACACAGAAATAGCATTAGAATTAGAATTTGAAATTTCTTTTCTTAGTGATTCATATTCAGAGGCATAGCCTTCATTTAAACTACATTTTTCTTTACCATTCTCCCCTTTAAACATCGTAGCCAAGTGTTGTGGAATATTTTTCAAAGAGTAAAGGCTTGGCTTATTTTTGTACAACATTGAATAGATCCATGCCCGTGGGTCCCTCACTACATATAATGCTCTCATTGATGGTCCTAAGATTTCCTGAAAGAAGGGAAGCTTTAATGTCCAGCTCCCACTACTTAAACTAAGCACAGGTCGTGCATTTGGATAATAGACGAGATGCCTTCTCAGTTCCCTAATATATTCAGCATCTTTTTCTTGACTCCCTCTTGCCCTGCTTCTTTGCTCTGACAGGGATTCTCTCTTTTTGGATCTTTTCTTTTTGTCTTTGCTTAATGCAGAATGCTGAGCAATTTTACTTCTGCTAGCTTCATATAAATGAATGTTTTGTAAATGCAACTTTGTGTCTCGAACTAGAGATTGGAGCCACCCTTGGATAAGACGAAAGTTGCCATTCTGGACATCAGAAACCTTCCATTCACATGGATCCACAAAGGAATCAATTTCAAATTCAGTCTCAGGAATTTCAAGATAGGGTGTAGGTATCCTGATGTACAAAAAGTCACTGGTATTGAAAAACAGCTGTTTTAAAATTTCTGCACCGGAAGTGGGAAGTGAAGTAATGATAACATCTGGCAAAACAACAGGGTTTCCTTCTAATTGCTTGGCTTTATTGCCCTTATCACGTTCTAGCCTTGTCATGTCACTGCTCCATTTTGCACAGATGGGCTGAGTACACATGCTCCACACATCCACCAATTCAATAAGCCACAGTGTGACAACCAGGATCAGGATCCAACGCAACATTTTACCAAAGGATATGTAAAACCTCCACTGAAAAGCCAGTATGACCAAACTGACACCCAAAATTAACCCTGCCACTATGTTCACTTTGAATCCAAATGGGAAAACTACCCTATTATTTTTCATCTCTTTTTTCACAGATTCAGTACCAAGACCAAACTTGGTCACTTTATTTTCACGAACTACTTTGGCAAAACCACCAAATCCCAAGTAATCGAACCTTGCCTTTAAATTCTGATACTCAGTCACAACAGAGACGGTATTTTCAGTGTTGTTGACACTGAGCGAAATCTGAAACCCAGATTTTGCATTATCTGTGAGTCTACAGTTAGAAACATTGACATACGGGCCATAGAAAAGGTAAACAATCCTTGTAAGCATGTTTTTCATTGGAAAGGTAACATTTACAAACTGAGTCCATCGCTTTTTGAATTCAGCAGCTTGTTCAGCTTCCTGTATCCTAGCAACAGGACTACTCCCACGATGATCAAACCAAAACATCTTGTAGTGGGCATCCCACACATCCATCATAGCTCCGTTGTACTTGTTCTTAAACTTATAGGGTATGTATTTAAAATCAATGTCAAGATTATGAAAAAAGGCACTGACAGAATTAACAGGAGAGTCTTCCTCCTTCTCGATATGGTCAACTACTAACAACGTCTGAGAATTTAAGAGCAGCAAGACACGATACACACTTTTCAGTTTCATTGCTGATGTGTAAGCAGATGCTGCCTCACCACTCACAAACATCATGTCACCAGCCTGGGAGGCTGTTATAATTTCTCCAGTTGAGTCTCCAACCTCRTCACCAATCCACTTCAGCCACTGGGCACACTCACCAAGCTGACCTTCCCAAGGCTGGTTGCACTGGCTTKTAGGAGATGGAGCAAAGACCAAGACATTGTTCAGGTGGCTGAGTTTAGGTCCATAAAGAGCCTCAGACACAAACACCTGTCCATTGGGAGCAAAAGTGAAAGAGTTCTGATCAGGATGTTCATGTCCTGGATTGAAACTTCTCCACCCATCAATCCATCTATAGGGTTGAAAGTGAACGATATCATAGACAGCACGCCCACCGAGCTTCCCAGACTTGAAGGACACAAATGTGTTTGTCTGACTGTTTGGCAATCCAGCCCCGTAAGTAACAACTCCCCAGTTAGGAAACACATGCATTTTAGCAGTACCATAGTCAGGAGGTGGCTGAGGAGTGATTTCAGCAGCATACCATATGAATTCAGTATGTAACGTGCTCCACCTCTGAGCAGTGGATGGCACCATTGGCCCATCCTTGGGTCTGTGTTTTCTAATCTGTTGTGCCAGCCAGTTGCCAGCTCCATTCTTCATGATAAACTTATCCAAGAAAACCAGTTGGCTCTCAGGACCATAAAACCAGTTGTAATTAGAATCTGCAACACCCACAGTCCTCTGGAAGCCTGGTAATAGGGTGGCATAGTAAAACCAAAAGTGCATTTTCAGCCAGTTATTATCCAAGTTGTTAATACCAAAGTGGCGCTGGGCCAGGAAAACATACTGGGTTACTGACTTGGCTGTGTAACTCCCATAAGCTACTCCCTCATCCAGAGACCCATCTACAATATGATTGAGCAGAAACATTGTTTTCTCCATCACATCAACAACAGTGTGTTTCCAAATATTTGCCTGAGATCCTTTGTCCACTCCCGCAACTAAAGCCCCAATAAGCAAAGCAAGCATATTGGTTGCTTGGTGATTATGGAGAAGCTGTTTTCCCCAGGAACGAACCTTGGAGTACTCATACATTTCCTCGCTTACAGACCATATCTTCTCCAGGTATTTTTGCCTTCTCTCATTTTCCAGTGAATTATACAAGAAGTCAAAAGCAGTGGCAAATCCTGTTAGGGAGTGACCAAGTGGCACTTCATCTCCAGGTGCATTCTCAACCAACCAGTTTTTGTAGCCAGCCATTCTATCCATATATTCTAGGGCAAAATCAAATGCAGCTTTATCTTCGGGGCACAGCAAACAGTAAAATGCTAGAGGTGGCAGATTGTTACCATAAATCTCATTCCACTTGGCAGCAAAATCAACATGCTTGGGTGGAGGTAGGTAGTATAAAGGGTTGGATAGCATAACCATCACYGCACTTCTGATGGCTCTGAAGAGATGCAAATGGCTCGTATGAGCCTTCTGCCTTAGTGCCTGAACATCCTGAGCATCAAAATACAAGCTTGGATGAAGAACTGTTCTTTTCAGCTTCTGCTCAGCACTAAGACCTTCAAGTTGCTGTTTTTCGTATTGATCTACATTTTCTATGAAAGTCACCCAATCAGAGTAATTGCTTACAGATTCTTCAAAAGTGAAGACATCAAACATCATTAGTGCTAGAAATAAAGTATGCCCCGTGAACATCAGAGCCATGATCCATTAGGCAGCTCCTCTTCCCCAGACATACATTTCTTCACAAAACACAGTGTTCAGATACCAAACTTTCATCCAGTTAGTAAAAAAACCAATATCTTAAGGCATATTTTCAGGAGAAAGGACTTACTGTATACTGTGCATTACAACAAAGGCTCAGATTACTTGTAATCTGAAATACAACATTGAAATGACAAGGCTCTTGAAAAGTTAAATCTCAGGTGCCTTGTCCGTTCACACTTTTCTCAAACACAACGTTACAAGCATAAATACTAAAATCAGGGGAAAAGTAAAATCTCTTAAGATATGCATATAAAGCACAGGTCGACAATGCACAGTAACAAACTGAAACGCTATCTCTCCATAACTTGAAAAACTTGATCTGGAAGAGGAATCAGAGTCATACATTTGCTTTTTTAAAAAGCTTTCAATCAGGTCAAATTCCACTTTTAGAGCTGACAAAAACTTCACCGATCACAAAATGATATAATTTATTCAAAACAATGTGTTATATTTGATGAAATAGGGAATATATGCCACTTGGAAAATAGACTCCAAAACTGAAGTTATTGTATCAGTCTTCGCCTTTTCTCGATTTCCTTACACACTCTTTCCATCTTTCTCTTTTGCGATTCATGGAGGGATGGGAAGGAAAACAATAATTAAAAAAAATCAACATAGACCCTCCATTAGATCCTTTTGATGAAATGCAGTGCTTTTAACCACTATTCCTCTCTGTTTGTGAAAGATGCATCCGAATTAAGTCACAAGAGTATTGACATATTTTCAAGTCTTCTTTAATCTTTTCTTCAGCCAGTGATGCCCAAATTCAGCCTCAATTATTCAAAAACTCCTGCTCCTTCCATTATGATGCAAAAGGAAAACATGTGAAAGAGGCAGAAAGCCAATACTTTCTTGTCGGAAGAGCAGTTTCGGGTTTCCTTCCACTCTGCATGTTGGTTCTTTCTGTGGAAACAAAAACGAAAGTTCTCTGAAGCTGTGTAGATGTCAGAACATATTTAAAGTACTTAGGCTAACAAAGTGCTGCTAAGTTTATAGGAAAGATGACTTAATTCACCTTTTCTTTTACAGAAATTAAAAACCAGAAAAGGACCATTTTCAGAAGTCCGCAAAATTTACCCTCGGCAAAAGAGCAATTTGGATCGGCTACTCAAGCGCGCTTTATCTCACCTCTTCCTGCATGAACAGGAGGTCTCGGGGAATATTTTCCAGTTACGCTACCAGGAGTTACCCAAGGAAATAAATCTGACACACGCCACCGAAATTCAATTCGGCTCAAATTACAATAAAATTATACGCGTACATGTACCACGCGAGTGGCTCTGCCGGCGCAACGCCGGCGGCAGGAGGGAAACCCGGCAGACAGGACGGACCCGGGGGTGCCGCGCCGCGCCGGCCCCGGCCCGAGCCCGCCCGCGCCCGGCAGAGGGCGCCCCGCGCCGCCGCCGCCCCTGCCCGCGCCCGGGGCCGCACAACTTGGACAAGTTTCGGCAGCACCGCGGGGCCTCGGCTCCCGGCGCCCGCCGCCCCCGCGCCCAGCCCGTCTTACCCCGGCGGGCCCGCTCCGCTGCCGCGGCGCCGCCTCGCTCTGCCCCGGCCGGCGCGGCCCGGGGAGCGGCGCCAGCCCCGGCCGGGGGCTGCGGGTTGCGGCCGCCGCGCCGGCCCCGCTCGGCTGGGCCGGGCTGCGCTCGGCTCCGGCCCCTTCCGCTCTGCCGCTACTTTTCCACCCGGGCTGGCCGCAACTTCCAGTCCCTGCCCTCCGCCGGCGGCTCCCGGGAGTTGATGGAGAGGGAGATGCGGCGGCGGGCGCCCGGCGACGGGCGCGGGCAGCCAGGCAAACTCGCAGGGATGTCTCTCCGGAGGGGCGGGGAGGGAAGGAAGGAGGGAGGGAAGGAGGGAGGGAGGCGGGGAGGCGGCGGGGTGGGGGGGTTGGCAGAGCCGCCCCCGGCGGATCGGGGATGTGCCGCTCCTCCGCGCCGCGCTCGGCGGCGGGCGGGTTGCCAGTCCCGCCGCCGCTCCCGCGGCTCTTCCCTACGGCTCTTCCCTGCGGCTGCGTGCGCTGCCCCGCTGCTCCCGGCGCCCAGCCCAGCCCCGCTCCCGGCGGCCGATGCCACCGCTGCCCCTGCGCCTCGGCTGCCGGCGGAGCGGAGCGGGGCTCGGCGGGAGCGCCCGAGGGCAGGGCCGGGGCCGGGGCCGGGCCGGAGCGGGGGGGCCGCGCCTGGGAGCAGCAGAGGCGGCGGGGGGAGGCAGGAGACCGCGGTGACCCGGTGCGGCGGGTCTCGGTGTGCCGGGCGCAGAGGAGGGACGAGGGGGCTCGTGGAAGAGAAGCTGCCGCGGTGGGACCGGCTCCCGCAGTTCCCGGCCGGGGCAGCGTCAGGGATGGTCACGGAGGCGGCCCGGGGACCGGCGGGCTGGGCTGGGCTGGGCAGGGCAGGGCAGGGCAGGGCAGGGCAGGGCAGGGCGGCAGGAGCCGCCTCTCCTGTGGGTGACAACTTTGTGAGAGGGGAGTAACTATCTAACAGTGCCCGTGTCTCAGGGACCACAGGGATGCGCAGCATCTGCTTGTTTGTAGCAGTCCCACTTCTTTATAACTACCTTCCTGCGCAGGCACTTTATTTTGTGCGATGCATTAAAACGGTTCTCATTCAGCTTTAGCTGAAAGCTTCTGAAGTAAAACATAAAGCCATAATGAGGTGTAAAATCCTCTGTCCCTCATCTTGGTCATGGTCAGTGATGCGCTGAAGGGCCAGCAGAAAATGCTGGTCTGCCCGCCTGGTGCTGTGGTCCGCCCACAAAGTCCAAGAGGTATAACACCGTTCTCTGGTTTGAATCACAATTTGGGTTGCCGATGAGGACTTTCAGAGCCTGATTTTGTAACCTGATGTGATACCAAGCTATTCTTTGATAGCTGGCTGCAGCCTAGGAAAAGAAAGGGTGTGAGATTTTGGATATGTTACCACTTACTATGTTTATAATCTGTACTTCAAAGTATGTGGATTTTAATCATCTCGATAAGCATAACTTTTTCCCAGGCATATCCTATATTCTTTTATTTGCTCCCATACCTCGAAAATACAGTTACATATTTAAGTATTTCTTAAGCTACTCAGTGTGTAACTATCTTGAAATGAATATATGAATATATAAAGGCCATACATTATGGATACTGATTCTGTTTCTTTGTGCTACAGAGTGCACCTTAGAAGGATTAAATTATTAAATTATGCACATTTACATCTATGATGAGCTGTGCCTGGAACCATCCTAATCTTTCAGATGTGCCCTACAGACTTGGCTTAAAAGGGAAAAATACTGATTATTGCCTGGATCATATCTTCCCATCAGAAGAAATTTGCATAATGAACAAAGATCAGCACAAAATTCCCTGACCTTGAATCTTCTACAGTTATGCCTTTTCATGCTTCTAGGGAAGTTATTCCAGGAGGAGAGCAAAGGGAAATGTAAAGCAACAATAGAGGCCACATTCCCCTTTAAGTCTGTAGAAACGAGTAGCATTCACTACAAATGAAAACCTCCCAAGTCTTTCCTTCTATTCTCATTGTACCCATTACATTTTTTCCCAAGGCTGGCCCATTCTGGAACATATTACAGTCTCAGAGAATGACTTCTCCCATAAATTGTCAGGCAGTTCAGAATGAGCAGAGTATGTGTAGGACTTAGGTTAAAAGCAAGGGTAAAGCTCTCCCAAGAGCCTTTCTCACTCCCTGGGACCTGTGCTGAGATCATTACGTATACAGTGTTCAATTGCAATGTGATATTTGTGGAGAAACATGAAAATGAATTACTGGCTGGCCCCATATATTCACAAATAGTACCATTTCGAAAAAGTCTTATTTATGAGGCAATGAAGGCATTTGTAAGGCATTTCACTTTTTCTGTGGCAGCTTTTTAACACAGATGCACTGGCAAAATAGTTTGGACTGATTTTCTGCTAAGCCATTTGCAAAGCAGGAGTGTCTTTGACCATGTATGATTTCAAACAGTTTAGACTACTTCCTTTCTGTCATTTTCAAGTCATTTTGCTCCAAATACCAGCCCTCAAAAAAAAAAAAAACATAACAAGAAGAAACAAACCACCAAACCAACAAAACTAACAACAAAAAACAAGCTCAAACAAAACCAAAAAAATAGTGGTAAATAGTGGTAAAACTAGTGTTCATTTATTTTTTCTATTAGTAGTTTTCAATAGTCAGCAGAGACATGTAGTTACTATACTACAACTCAAGAACAAAACCAAAAACTCGGATCCAACTGCTATCAAAGAAGCAAACTGTAAAGGAGCTGTATTAAGGTAATTAGAAATAGTGACTCTGGGTTGTAACCAAATCTTTTGCATAAAATTAGTCTGAATTTTATTGGCATTCTGCCTTATCTGATTGCATAATGCTGTTTAAAGAGTGGTCACTAAAATCAAGGTCACTTTCAGAACTGTTAATTGTGAAAGTAACTATTAAAAGTTACCATTTACATTTTTATTTTTAGAAACACTGACCATCTGGAAACACATTGCATTATTACATTTCAAATATTCTTCGTAACTATGAGTAGCTGAAAAGCAAGGCTTATGGGCTATCAGCAAGAAAAAGATACTGCAAAATAGAAATTAGTTTTGACTCATGGGGAAGTGACCTCACTGTCATATCAGATTCTTGGTGGAAGAAATCGTGGGTCGTTGTTGGTGATATGCTGTGGTGTACTGCTTCAGGGATAGCATTCTGCACTGATACCAAAATCAGCCATCTGAATGATCTTGAAAATGATAGTAGTGTTATTCTCCTTGAGTACAGGCCAAGAGCTAACAGATGGAAGTGACGAGTAGAATAGTCAGCTGGACCACAACAAAATACTTGCCGGTGTCAAAGAGAATAGTAATTCAGAAGTTCATACATTAATGAGATGCTGCTGTCAAATAAGAGACATTAATCCACATTCACAAAAAGAGCCAGGTGTTTAGGAAGGATCTGGACTGAAATAATTATGTTTCAGTAGTGGTGAACTGTTGAAACTTTATCTAACTCCTCAAGTAGCAAAAGTACATAAATTCCTAAGTTTAAAGTAGAGGATTTATTTCAGAGGCATCACAAGTTTGGGGGAAAGTTCTTGACCAGTCAGAAATCTATCCATGTTGGCAGGACTCAGTGCTTATTTTATGACTCAACCTTACTATAGACTGAAAGATACACTTTGCTGAATCTAAATCTACTCGAAGACCTAATTCACAATGAATTGTTGAAACACCCCTCATACACAGCTTCCTCTTTTACAGCAGACCAATTAAAAAACATTGGAAAATAATGCAGTGGTGATGAGGATCTGCTTTAAAGTAATAGTCTGTTGGTCAGAAGCACCCAGCTTTCACAGAGAAGACATGGGTGAAATGGACTTTTCCCCTTTAAAAGGCGCTAACCGCAATCTCTCAAATCTCAAATAACCTAATCTCTTGTCTGTTTCAGCAAGCAGCATCTTTCTGTTTCAAACGAGGGGCATCCTGTGAAATCGTGTTACCTTTCATTAATGTAATCACACATAGAAACTTGCACACATAAATGAATTTTATGAGAGGGAAGGAATTAGATCCTCTGCCATCCAAGAATTTTACACATTTTACAATAAATAGGTATTGGAACAAAGTTTATACCACATTCTCAGAGAAAGGAACATTCTTTGAAATTGTGTCTCCTGCTCTATGACACTGCTTTTTGCAATATCCAAGTCCATTTCCTCTTTGTATAACCCCACCTGACAGGAACACACACAAACCCCACACTGTTAGCTAGTCAACTAGTTTTGGAGGAAGAAGTCTGATGTTGCTGATGAACATTTGACAAAAAAAGGGTGCGAAAGATAAAGTATATAAATAATTTATGTCAAAGTTCCTGTCTTTTGGGGATCAAGGGATTTCAGGGGAACTGTATTGTAGGGTACACAGAAAAGAGCAAAATAACATGTGGTGGTACTCTTTATTTTTGTAATGTATTACTTACTATTTTATTCGTTTTAAGATTTTATTTTTAATTTAGGAATGGTAACTAGCTAAAAGCAACAGCACCAAAACACAAAAAAGCAGGCAAGAATATCCTGGTTTTACTAAAACTGAAAATTAACGTGATTATCACCCTATGCAAACAAAGTATAAAAGGCAGTGACATGTTTTTCTGTGTTGCAAAGACTCTTGTTAGTGCAGTTATCCATCACTGCATGACTGGAGAGTCTGAAAAGTGCCCGGTGTCACCAGCAGCGGAGAGAGGTGGGATGGAGGAACTGCCAAAAGCCGCGGTGCTGCACTCCTCCTCCATCCCAGCCGTGTGCTCCTGCAGCCCCTTTGTGTCCGAGCAGTGGGCAGTCTCATTGCTGCATAATTGGTACTGCAGACTCAATGGGGCTGCACAGTTTTAGGCCAGCTTAAGTAGATTGCTAAACTGCACCTAAAAAATGTCAGCTGCATACAGGGGTAATTTTAAATCCATTTGTGAGTACCTCAAATGCTACGTATGAAGCAAATGGGACTATTCGTACTTTAGTAGCATTTTAATCAAACAGTCTTCAGTGGAAGTGGTTTAAAAACGTCAGGGATGGCGCTGTGTACAGTGGTGGGATCTCAGGAAGATTCTCAGCAGTTGGTCAGAACAGCACAATGCCAAATTCTTAGGGTATCAAATTCACTGGAATAACGCCTGTGCACATCTACATCAGAGCACATTTTCCACTATGAAAAATCATCAGCAAGCAAAGAAAGAAGATTAATGCTACAAATGTTGTATTTATGGAAGCATTTAAGTATTCAAGACTTGCTGATTGTGTTTTGCAACCTCCACCTAGATGGCGACATATTGAATACAGTGTGTTGGCAGATTAATCATAATATAAAACTCAAAGAGTGGAAGAGAAAGGAGTCTTCTTTTCCTTGACCCAGTGTCTTGGCAATGTATGAAGTTCTTGAAACTAAACTCTCCACCCCCAAAGAAAACCCAGAAAAACAAACCAACAGAAAACGTCAACACTAAGTTCACCTGGTATTAAGTTTTGAACCAGGATATGGTGTATTCACCAGACATACACATGATCAAATATATGGTACAATTTGGACCAGAGAAGAACTTAACATCAGAATCTTGTGAGGTAGATAAACTTTGTATAATATTGCTGTAAACAGGGATTTGCCCTTGGACTGCAGGTGAAGGTCACATGTGAAGAATCAATGCATGGAAGCATACCTACCCCTTGATTTTGGTATCAAAATAACAAATATTGGTAACAAATCCCATTTTTTCATTAATTTCAGCAGAGATATCTCAGCTGTAGTTTTGCGATCTTGATGTAAGCCCCATCAATGATATGCATGCCTTTCTACTGACTTCACAAGCTCTGTGTTTGGGCCTGAATCCCAGTACCCTGTCACTGGAGACCTTTCACCAGCAGTTATTAATACAGTATTCTTACTTGCTAGCAACCATAAATTAGAATTAGCCTAAAGATATTTTTAAATATATTGTCCAGCCCATGAGGAATATATAAGAAAAATGTTCTTACTGGACAAGGAGAACCTACAGAGGCAGCAATTAAATCATAAGACTGAAAACAAAAGCTCGTATGATCTACACCATTGTCTCCAAATTATATGATTAAGGAGTTACTAAATTATACATTATAGCGAAAAGGTACAACTACAAATCTTAACTAAGCATATTTTTTGTAGTTCTATTCATTATACTAATGTACAGGCTTATATTTAGCAGCTTTAGAAGCATTAGAAAACAGGAAAGCTACAGATTACAACCCATATGGGTATGCTCAGGTTGGCAGCAGTGATTAATAGTATCTCCTGGGTCTGCTTTTTATAACCAAACAATATTTAAGACAGATATTAAGATGATTTACATCACAAAGAATTCGAACACTGTACTTACTTGAATAAAGCATACTACATTGTAAGGAATGTCGGACAGAGTTACATGTATTAGTTCAATCATTATCAGAGGGAAACAGGCAAGGTCTCAGGTTATAATGGAATATCTCGGTTTGCAGCACAGCCCCCTGAGTTCAAATTATACTTAACCCATTCTGCCTAAATATCCTAACTGATTTTCCCTCCATAAAGGCCACGTTCATCCAGCTCAGTGGGATATCTTACTTTGCACAGTCCTGTTAGATTTAATAAAATTATTGAGAAGTAATACTTAATGAAAACGTGTGGTTCTACAGGAATTTTAAACATTGATGAGGTGATCTGCACTCTTGTCATATCTGGTTGACTATTTCCATTTCCCCCTTTTCCAAGGATTAGATAGCTGTGATGAACCAGGTAAGGGGACTCATTTTGCAAAAATCTTACCTGAAAAAATTAATACTGGTTTTCAGCTAGAAAATTTCCCTCAGTTTAGTTCACCTGGCATAGGCCATAATATAACTGATGGTGGGGAGTAGTAAAGAACACGTCTTTGGAGACTACTTTAAGGTAAACAACCTTTGTAAAGCTGGTTGAATCCTTCCACTCTTAATTCTGATATTTTGCTCTGTAGGAGGAGAGGTCTAGAATGCCAACTATTTTTAATCATCCAAGTAGACCTGAAAAATTTGAGTTTCAGGCATGTAAAAATGTTGAAAATATAGACTATCGAACCTTTCAAGTAAGAGTTCATTGTTGCAAATACTTTTCAATGTTATTGTAAAAAATACATTCTCAAGTACTTAGAGTTACCAGTCAATTTTAACATCTGTTTTGCTAAGTGTTAAGTAGATTTCCACTGGGCTTCTTTGAGTCATATAAGGAAAGTGGTGCAGAAATACTAACATCATAACAATACACCGGTACGTATACCAGTGACTTAGGCTGGATATAGACAGCACAGCGACTCTCACAACCTAGAACACAGGGTTTGTATTAAATTCCTTTGGATTTCACCCAGATCCTTGAAAGGCTAAATTTTGGGAAGTTTCCACTTTCATTGCAGTTTTCCCTGCTAATGTATTTTGGCCTGTAGGTTTCTTTTAAAATATCATCTCCATCTGTACTCTGTTATTCTGAGTACCTTTGTTGTCATTTTTTTTTTTCCAACTTGTAAATGCTGCCAGAGAGACTGATTATGTCTACATAACACTGTGCAGCTCTGCAGACAGGTACCCAAGCCAGTTGTAACAAGCTTAGCTAACTGGAATAGATAACACGCTCTATTAATGAAGCTGTTCCTCCTGGGATCTAAGCTGATACATCAAAAATTAGCCTGAATATTACTTCAGGGTGCTGGATGGTTCTTAGCTGACCCATGTTAAAGAGAAGACTGTTATTTAAATTTTGGAGGATAAAGTTAGGATGCAAGTTAATCAGTCTATAGATCCCTACACAGAGAGGTCACATTGGAGGGTTTATATATTAATAGCAAGAGGAATGAAATTATCAAATAGCTGAAACTTGAAGCTCGAACTTTAATGATATATAAGTTGTACATTATTAACAGTATTTGTAATTAAGACTGGAAGAGTTTTTCAAAGAATATGATGGATTAGCTGTAATTTGGAGCCTTTAATTAAGACCAGATGTACCTCTCAAAAGATATTGTCAGATTTGATGATAAAAGAACTATGAGGAGAAATTCAAAGGTCTTAAACTTTATGAATTTTTCATCACATCAGACTTTCTTTTACGACATTCATTCATCTAGAAAAGTGGAAAAATACAGTGGACATTTATAAAGGTCATATAAATAGGTTTCTTTTAATGGCAATTAAATTGCTTTCTGTTCTGCCAACATAACTGGTTTTGGAACCAGCTCGAGACCTATCAGGAACATAGACAAAAATTAATTTTGCCGTTCCAAGTGTGGGGAGGCAAGACTGGCAGTAAAAGAAGACATAAGAAGAAGAAGAGCTGAAATGGGATGGCAGAATTTCATGTCACGCTTACTGCCTCTTTTCTCCTGCCCTGCTTCTGCATAGCAGTAACTCCTCACCCATACACTCTGACCTTTCTGGCAAYATTAGTCAACCAAAGTGTCTTTCCAGACATATAGCATAGCTACAGGAAGATAATTAAACTATGGATATTTTCCTGTCCATTCCAGTTTACTGCCTGGGCGACTGCCTCTGCTGCCAATGCCTGAAGTTGGCCCTGACAATACTAGTGATTCATTAATCTGTTTTGGATTCATTCAGAATCCCACCCTAGTAACCATTACAAGGGTGTCCATAACAATCTGCAGTACAATTTCAACAATTCCTTCATTGCATAAAGACTTTGTTTTGTTTATGGGGCTTTATGAAATTATGAACATCTATACAGAGGTGGTGTATGTCAACTGACAAATATTTGTTTCATATGCTCATACATACAATAGATATCCTTGGCACACGTGAACAGTATTATTTTGACTCACAGCAATGAAGTATTTACAGAAAGATAAATGCACTCAAGAGTGCTTTCTAAATAGCACCACTGAAAAGCAGTAAATGTAAGAACAAAAAATATTCATCCATTTAACATGAGATACTTGCCATCACAAATTCTTCAGAGAGCAATTCAGCAGTTAGCATATTTCTAGCATTTTTTCATTTCCAGAAGACATGRCAATTGATAGATCTCTTTTCTATCTAATTGTCAGCAAACATGGAGCCTTTGGTTTCAAATAGTTTTACCCTTTGCTTTTGTAGTGCACAAAAAATGAATCTATCTCCAGATCATTTGTAATATATTTACAATCACAAGAGTAGCAAGCAAACACGTWCACAGACAAAGCCCGTCAAAAGCCGAGATGAGTTCAATTGCACATGCTCAACTATGCCTGTCCCACAAACATGGGATTACCTCTGGCAGGCAGGAAGGGCAGAAAGTATCCCTAATAAGCTCTATAGCTTTCCTTCTTCCTCACAAATCCGCATGGTTTTGCAATATGCCCGGAAAACTATCCAAGTTCCAGCTACTACAGCCCAGAGCTCATTAGGCTTGTGACAGATATGCACTGCTGCAGCTTAGAATTGCAAAGAAATTACTGAGAATTGTTCAGAATTTTCCTGACACTTCTCTGTAGAAGTAAATGATTTATTGATATCACTCATTGGTGGGATCAAAACATATGAGGCAACACAGGAAATCTTTTGAAACTGTGACAATAACTGAGCAGATTTCTAGTCATCTTAGCACTCATTGTTCTCTTTTCCTCATCCTCTTGGCAGTTCACTTGTCAGGAGCAAGGTGCCCAACCTTCTCTTAACCTCTGATTCCTTAGCAACCTAATGAATAAGAAAATAAGAAATTTCAGCCTGTTGCTAAATTAGCATGAGTGCTTTGAATATAGAAGAAAATAGCACAAACCTGTTCAAGCAGTTTTTCTATCTTTGTTCTACCACAGAATAAACCTTTTTTTTTTAGGCTTCAACACACTAGGTTGCCTGGGAACATCAAAGAGGACAAATTAAATAAAAAGATGTATAATTTCCATGACACCTATTACTAAAAATATTAAAAATCAAAATACTTACCTTCAAAATATAAAGCATAAAACCACAGTCAGAAAAAAAATATCAGAAGTTACATATTTAATTATATCAAACATTAAACAATTTTAATATTTCAAAGCAAATTCAGCTTGTGTTTTACACCGGAAAACTTTCTTCAAACCTTGATGTATTAAAATTTCTTTCTGTGTCTGAAGGCCTGCTCTAAGAAAGAAAAAAAAAAAAGCAAATAGGAAGGGGTGCTGAGAGGTATGTCTCTGAAGTAACCTATTTTAAAATATGTTAAACAGTATGCCATAAACACCTCTTTCCCTCCAAGCTGTGGAAGAAGCTTAGATAACAAGTTGAGATACAGGTTACTGGTTTAGATATGTGGGTGTAGATGGAGGTGAATCCAATGTCTGGTTCCTAGTCAGCACTATCTAAAGTCAAGAAGAATCTATTCTCTACTTCTCAGACATTAAATTAACCCCTTGGTCATTAATAGTGAAGGAAATCAATGTCTATTTCAATCTTGTGATATTACAGTTTGAGATGTACAACATTTTCTTAGAAAATATGTGTAAAAGATACAAAATATATGTAAAAGATGCAAGCTAGTCCATAGCAGCAGGACTTCTGTAGCATCAGAGATTTGGTGAAATAATGCAGTACCCCAGTCATACACTGTGCAATATTTTAAAGGTTTTCTCAACACGCTGCAGCAAGTTTATTTTTAAAATGGAATATTAAAAGAAATATCCTGCTATAAAAGTAGGGTTTTTTTTCATCCTAACAATAACATGAGACTGCAGTAAAAAGAATAAAGTTGTGATGATGTAGTGTATGACTATCATCATTATTATTTTCAGACACAGCTTTGTTTGGGCGTGTGAGATTTGCTATGTACCCTTCAGTGACAGCTCTATAAACCCATACGAGAAAGAGGAAGGAAGAAGAGGAGGGAAAAATGTTGAAAAGAATTCTTTAATTAATAAAAATGCTGGACTGTAGGAGGGATTACATTAAAAATAAGTTATAACATATACAAGCAAAGCTGTATGCAGTTAAATTTATCATTTGATCGCTTTAAATATAGGACACTTTTGTTCACAAAAGTGTAGGTGGCAAATCTCCATTAACTGTGGATTTTGTTTGACTCAAGCTGAGGAGCAAGGGTAAATCCTAGCTCTATCGGTAAAAGTGAAAAAAAAACCCCAAAGCAACCCCCCAGCCTTCTTCATAGGCAGATTTCTCTCTTTTAAAGTTGAGTGCCACTGAGTGAAAGAAAAGTGAGGTAGCATATTCTTCTGGAACAGGAAGCATCTGAACCTCAAATACTCAAAAAAAATTATTGTTTTTAATTACATTGATTTGTCCAGTAAGCTCTTTGAAGAGCACTTTTATATTTTTTATTCTGAGATTCCAACCAAAGGACAAAGGCAGATAGTTTGCTATAATGTTCTAAAAGTGAATTTCAATGGCTTTGCTGAAGCGGAGCCTGTTTCCACTTATGATCTCCACTTATGTGGAGGCCTCAGTATCACAGGAATTTGTCTTAGTAAGCATTTACTAACTATACTGCAGGTTTATAGTAGACTTTGAAGCATTCTAATTTAATACAGAAATTAATCAAATTCAGTCTATTATTGAAACAATGAGTGAATTTCCAGGGGGTTTGTAATGTGTGGAGATAAGGGCACAAATCCAAGATCTGTTCTTCCTGAAGATGGATACCGTCAAGAAATAGCCTTTCTCTAGCCTTCATAGCAAACCCACCAACAGATCCTGAAGAAATTTGCAGTAATTTTATAATTATTTTTTGCACACAATTGCTTTTTGGAAGGATATGCCTAAATATGCATGCCAAATTTAGGATACTTTATATCTGTTTTTCCCCCCTACATTTTACTTTAGACCCAAATGTGTCCTGCTGTTCCAAAATTACTTTTGAAGTATCCTAGATAAGATATCGTCATACAGCAACATGGAGAGACTGTAATAATCACTTTTAAGAAAACAAAATCAACAATAAAAAGTGATCACTATATATATATATTTAAATTACCTTACCAAAGTATAAACTACTACACACATATTTTTGTACTTTATTCCTGCCAAGTATTTACTCTGTCAAACTCATTACTCTATCGCTTCCTTAGAAATTTCCCAGTCTAGTTTATACCTTTGGTAATAGAGGTCTGAAATGTTCTCCATAATGCTAGATTCTTGCGAGAGGGGTCCTCAGAGCTGTCAGGCTAGAGGTCAGGATCTGCATTCAAACAACAATAAGCCCAAGAGCAAAACAACAGCGTTAACAAGCATAAGGAAAAAGGTAAGAGATGCTGACAAAATGTTCCATTTTAAAATGAATGTATTTTAAGGTTTCCCCTTGCATGGAATGGGTTTATTCTTTCCTTCCTCTGCCCCTAACCCCGGCACTACAGAGAAAAAAACTGCTGTGGCATGGTGTGGAGATAAAGTAGTTTTTATTCCAATTTCATAGCTCTTACCTAACCTTCTTGTCTTCTATTCCTCAAAGGTCCTATTTTCCAGCGTCATAACATCTGCTTTTTGTTTCTTGACCTTGCACTTTCCCACTTTCCCTCTTTCCCTCCAGGCTATTCATCTATTTCCATTCCACTTCCTCCTCCTCAGCAGGACATCGGCAGGGGGAAGTGCAGGTTAAGCAGAAGACAGAAACTCCGTGTTTGTAGTCTTGATTTTTACTTGGCATTCCAGACAAACTTCTGCCTTCCCTCCTACTACAGAAGCTGAGTGCTATGTAGTTTCAACTTAATATGTGAAAAATCCATTTTTTGACAGTCGTTCTTTTGCTCTTGTGTTTCGCCTGACCCCTGTAAGCTTGGTCCAACCTTTTAATTCCCATGTGAAATGACACACTCTTCATACCAGAGTGCACTGTCTCAGCCCTGATGAATTCTTTTTCTCTGCTCAAAAGAAAGGAAATGCTAGGGTTTTGTAATGGACTTCTTTAGCATCAACCTTTTTTTTTTATATTTTGGAAAATATGCTATTTTAGCTTAAAATTCACCCAAAATACTCAGCCTGAGGCAGACACTTCCTGTAGACACCTTTCAGTGCTGAAGTTTAAGTTCACCAATTATGAAAAAGTGCAGATGGAGTTTTATAGAGAGACTGTAACCTCACAACAATTAAAGACAATGGAGTTGTAAATGTTTTAGTTTAATGAATTAATTTCAATTTCTCTCCACTCTTCTTTCTCCACAGATTAAATTGCATATTACGTTAGGGTCCTCCAACATCAATATATGTAGGGATAAGGCCAGGACCTGATTGATTTTTGCTTGGGTTTTTTTGCTTTTTAAAACATGTATGCAAGACAATAAAAACTTGTCAGTTGTCTACAGAAAAAAATGCAAATTTACAGGAAAGTCATTGCAAAAAATTCTCATTTTCTTTCACAGGAACAAAAAAGAACAAAGTTTTCCCAACCAGCTATAGACCAGCTTTTGCTCATTTTAAGATGATTACTTTCTACCTTACAACATTTAATGGTAGAATAAGCGTAATTTATTTCAGCTTGTTGTGAAGGTTATAGGTTTTAGTGACAATAACATATGTTCTAATGTACTTGTTATGCATTATCAAGTTCCTATCTAATTTTTGCTCCTATAGGTGCAAATAAAAGGAATGTATTTATTAAATTATTTAGTGAACTGGGACAATAAGACAGAAAATTGCATGATAAATCAGATAAAGGCAAAAGTAAACATTTAATTACCTTTCTTCCTTCTCTTCCATTAACCTTACTGAATATTTTGTCCCTTGTTCTGAGGTAAATACATTTCTGACAAAGCAACATTTTCAGAATTTTTGATTGAATTTATAGTCCTAAATTAAAGGGAGATGATAAGCATAAATTAAACTGTCAATCAATGCTTTTTATGGCAAAAACTTTTTTTCTAATAATTTGAGAATTGCTTGGAAGACCTTTCCTGGAGATGAAGAAAATAATTCGTAGCTGAGAATTTATGTCTCAAGCTGTGGTTGATTAATTGGTTGATTGATTGATTTTTAAACAAGAAAGGGGAAGCGTTTACTTAGTGCTTAATACTGGTTAAAATTGGAATAGTCTATGTCAAAATAGTGCATCATATTTATATTTAAATATGCATTTTTATACTTTGAGAGGCAGATGGATACTCAAAATACAATCTAGTTTTCCATCTGTGTAAGCTGTGAGAATACCTAGACATAAATAGAAGGAAACACCCCCACTTTTAAAATACTAACATTTTTTACCATGTTCCACAAGAATAATAAATATTGGTTTAGTAGTCATCTAGAAATGAAGTGTCTTTGGCCATCCATTGAGTAATACAACTTAATTGGTTATGAGTCAGATGTAAACATTAAATTTTCAAAATCTTGCTAATAGGGGAAATCAGGAACTCCCTAACTGAAGATTAATGTCTACAACCCTTAATCAGCCTCAGAAAACTGCAAGACCAGGTTTATGTTCCAAACATATTTAAACTATGAACCATTAGCACTACATCATGTTGACAATGCTGACAGGAAATTAATGTTTATGACAGTTCTTGTTGACTCTGTATCTGTTTCCTTAAGAACTCTGGAAAACCAGCCTTGCTCCTGCTGTTGCCATTGATGAAACAAGTGTCCTGGCATGTCAGGAGCACCCACTGTATGGAGTCAGGCAACCAAACCAGTAGGAGCATTCCCCAACCTGTATGACAATCATTGGCAGTATCCATGACAGCCTAGAAATCCATTCCCAAGTAGCTACAGGAAAAGGAAGCCTGGGTCTCCAAGGATCTTTTCCCAGATCAATCATCTCAGCTTTGCCCTTTTCCTTTGCCCTTTAGCTTCCCTGTGGCAGAATAGCAAAATTCAATTTTGCCTGCCCTGCTGAGAATTCATAGTCTGCTCTGTCTGAGTGCTAAACACATTCATGAAGAATAGCACCAAAGTATTGAACCAGTGCATAATGAGTCTTTCTAATCATGCCCTTGCCCTTCATTTCCAATAGTCAACAGCTCTCAGAAGTGTGAAGTGTACAAACACATGAAGAGCTTTCCATAATTTATTTGTGTTTACTGTGAATAAAAAATATAATGTGACATCTCCCTGGCAAGCTTATATTGCCCTTCTTCATTAGTAAAATATTTCCAAAAGGTTAATTGTAGAAAAAGAAAATGCAGTTCAGCATTTAGACACTGTATTAATACATTAATTAAGTCTTAATGATCMGGGTCTGTAGCATTTCTGAGGGATTAATGACCAGCTGGGACAGTTCATAGCCCAGGTCTTTTCCACAAGTAATTTTTTCCATCTATTTATTTATTTTCTAATAAATTATCCCAAGTCCAGGTCATTACTGATAGGTCACTTGTATAAAAATGAATTGTAATAACAACAGCCCCCACCTTGTTATGTTTTTTTTATTATTATGGAATATTTATCCAAAGAAAAATATATACTCTATCAATGCTACTTCTTCTGACAGCAAATATTTAAAATGGTAGGAAAGCAATTACATAAATATATTTTTAAACTCATTTTTATTGTCACATAAAAAAGACTGCACAGCTTTTTTCTTCCTGCTCACTCTGAGAAAAAATGGGAAAGAAAGTCAAAATCTACTCTTGGACATTTTGCAGTAAACTATTTTGCCTTTTTTTATATGTAGAAATGATTCAAAAAGGTAAAATTCATAAACTGATTAACAAAATTAAGTCACCTGTGAAAGCAAACAAGCAAAAATCCATCAACATATCTCTCCAAATTATTTTTTTTTTCCAGTTGACTATCCTGCAAACACATCCTGTAATATGAAAGTCAGTTATATTTTTCGTGATTGAATGAATGAATATCAAGCTGCAACCTTTACTGAGAGCGCTGGGGTCACAAAGTCCACCATCAGGAAGTTATATCAAATGGAAAGGAAGGCAAATTGGCATTCACCATCACAAAATTACCAATCTGATAAACATCTGTCGGAGAGACTACTCCTCACACTGAGTGGTCTTGTCAATTTGAGATTTCAGCTCCTTTCTTCAGTAAAAATCTAACATGATTTTTTTTCCAAAATTTCAGTTCCTATAGCCATCACAAACTTTTGTTGAAATTATTTAGTTTTTGGATCCTACTTGGTGGTGGGTAGGATCAAGAGACTCGATGTTTCTTTGATAAATGGAAACAACAGTATGTTTTGGGGTTTTTTATCACGCTGATACTACGAAAACTAAATTTATTTGCAGATATAAAACTCAATATAACATTGCATCTTAGGAACACCATTTCATAATGCTTTGAAGCTTTCCTTTAAACTTAATTTTAATCTTACATAATTCTTAATTTTTACATAGAGCTTTGCATTCTCACTTTCTGGTGACTACTGACTTCCCATTCATTTCTGGAGGTAAATCCATGCAATTGTTTTCCTCTGTAGTTATATGTGACTCAGGACCTATCTTTTCCCCTTCTGCCATGTTTTTGAGGCTGTGTCTGCATCATGACAGCAGGGATTTCTGAGCTTTCCTGTGGTAGCTGCAAAAATGGAAGTATGGAGTAGCAAGATGATGGTATTTGTAAGGCAGCATTTATTTGGTTAGACATCAGGCCATGCAAACAAAGCTTTCTCAACTTTCACAACTGAGTTGTCTGTCTTCACTGACCCTGTGGTGGTCACGATTTGGGAACCTCTGCACCAAGTACTGTTCCCTAATGCAGACTTGGCAATAACCATTCCTATTAGGTACGAAGATTCAATGATATTTAAATTTATATGTAGATTCCACTGATAACAATGGTCTCAAAAATGTTCAGATGCTTAATATTTGATTAACTATTGTTTAATAATTAACTATGTTTTAATAATTGATCAGAGCAGATGATCTGAGCAAAAAGAATAATATGTGAGCAACAGTGGAAAGTGGACAATGTCTCTTGACTGTAGTCAGTCTTAGAGCCTATGACAATGCTTGAATGTGTGCTTATTCCCTTTATTTGTTTTCTTTTGTGTTTCTTAAAAGGCTTGCCAAGAATATGAAAGAAAGTTTCTTCATATCCATCTGAAAATGTTTTAAAAAATCAGTTGACTGAGCTCAGATCTCAGAGTCTGAAATATTTTGACTTCAGAGAGATACTAATAATGGAGCTTGAAATTCAAACACTGCATTAAAATATTGTGGAGAGTCCCCCACCTTTGGTAGGTTTTGTTCATCTCTGTTTTGCACAGAAGCTTTCTCTGCTGTGATTCCAAGTCTCTTTGCAGGCTAGGTTTTGTTTCTGTAAGCTGCTATTCTGGTCTGACAAGCTAAGGGAAGCTGTCAAATATTTTACTTTGATGTCATCCAGATACAAACAGAGAAGCCTTCAGTACAAACATATCATTATCATTTCCTTGCTGCCCTTTGTCAGTGGTCGGTACATATATTAGTGGAACCTCACAAACAGAACCTCATCTAGTCTTCTCAGTTTGTTTTGGGTTTTTAAATTTCCTTTATCTTATAATAGATGAGAATGAAGTATCTATTTACTGTTTTGGTCACAAAATTGTTATTGTTAGATTATTTTATATGTTGGGCCTGATAATGAGTCTTCTAAAAGTCAAATATTAATAATTTTCTCAGACTTGCCCGAGTTTTTAGAATATATTTGCGGAAAATGTGTATTCAGCCATGATAAGTTTCTGGGCTGAAGACCAAACACATTTCCTTCCAGTTCCTTAGTGCTTTAGTTTTTATCTTCTGTCTATAGATGTCTGATTGTATGCTGAATCCAGATTTTACAAGGAATTATATTTAGGGTCTTTTGATATTTTAATGTAGACATATAGTTCAACATATCTTTGTTACTTAACGGTTCCCATTACATTTTAATTCTTTTCCTAAAGCTCTTCTTAAAAATAAAATTAACAGAAACAATGGTCAGCACTGATAACTGTTCAAATTATGTTCAAATAAATTTGTGAAATTGAAACAATGGAATTTGGCATTTTTCATCCCACTGCTTTGTCTCTTAGGTGTTATGGCCTGCTTTTCTGAAACATACAGCTACACTAGATTAACAAACCAACCAACCAACCAAAACCAAACCAAACAGAAACCCACAAAAGGCAGTTTGAAAGAATGTTACTTTAGATTTGTAGTTAAACACAGAGACAGGAAATGCAGTTTGATGTTTGCTTCTGCAGTCTCCATTCAGTCTATATTTGCATTCCATCTTAAGTACTCTAGCAATTCATGGATTCCAATAAAAAAATATCCTGCAGAATGGTGTCAATAGAAAGTGCATATTGCACTTGTACCCAAAGAGGCTCGTTCAGCCAGTGTAAAGACTATGAAATCAAATATTTCTGAATTTCTAGTGCTTCCCTTACAGCCTGAGTTAGAGTGATCCAAGTGTTGCATTGTGAGCTGACATAAACCCATAGGAATCTTCCCCATCTGTCTTTTCCTCACAGAAGGGAAAATCTCTGTTAAGGAAGAAGTACTGTGCAAAGTGTCAAATGGCCTGTTCTACATCTGCTAATAACTCTCCCCAGAGACAGAGGTTACTACTGCTTCTATCACACTGGAAGGAATGGTGAAGGAATCTCTGCCCTAACAAAATCCCTCTGAGTCACGCTGAGCTGCTTACTGCTGCTTCTGCTTCCTGGAAGGCAGAACCTAAGGGAGTTGTGGCACTTACAAAACACCTGGCTATAAATATAACACCTGGTATAAATATAGTTCGATATATTAATTTCTAAGAAAAGAAAAATATTATCAGAAAAATGTCCATCATATCCTATAAGGATAATATCTTAGGCTTATATCACATGCTTTTATCATATACCATACATGACTAACTGCATTGATTGACATCCAGATACTGTCACAGGAGGAAAGGATTCTTCTTATGCCCACAGGCATTGAGCTGATTTTTTCACAGCATTGTTCCATACCTCCTGGCTCTTCCTAGGATGACATGCAGCTGCAGCTATACTGGTTGGGAAGACAGTCCTGTCTAAAGTGGGTATTCCTTCTTTATTGTTTTCATATCAGCTAGAATGTTTGGGATAAATGCAGGTCAGAGAAAGGCTATAACACATTTCAACCATTCACATCACAACAAAAAGCCAAGCAGAACATCTTTAGGTGAAGAAAATCCCATTTGGTTTTGGCTGGAATGGAGTTAATTTTCTTCTGAGTAACAGCCATAACATCAGTGTGTTATCAACATTAATCTCATACAGAATCCAGAGTACAGCATCAGTTGCTAAGCAGTACTCACAATAAGTCAAGGATTTTTCAGTGTGTCATGCTGTCAGTGAAGAAGTGCACAAGAAGCCGTGAGGGACCATGGCCAGGACAACTGATCCAAACTGGCCAAAGAGATAATCCACACCACTGAATGTCATGCTCAGTGTATAAAATGAGGGGAGATGGCCAAAAGTCACTGATTACTGCTCAGGGACAGGCTGGGCATCAGTCAGTGGGTGGGAAGCAACTGTGTTGCATATCACTTGTTTTTTTGGGTGTTTGTTGATTTTTATTTCTCTCCCTCTTTTTGTTATTTCAATTTTAATTGCAACTATTTCTAGTAGTAGTAGTAGTAGTAGTAATAGTAATATTATATTTTACTTTATTTCAATTGTTAAAATGTTCTTATCTCAAGTACTGGGTTTTACCTTTCTTGGATTCTGTTCCCCATCCCACCAATGAGGAGATTGAGTGCATGTCTGTATGGTACTTAGCTGCCAGTTGGGGTTAAACCACAACTTAGAGAAACTCCTTATTGTATCAAATGTAATAGATACACTGAATTTCTCGTTAGAAGTCTTTAGATAGTATTTTTATAACCAAAAGGGTGTCTTCTTAACCAAGGGAGCTGTCCCTAGCTTCAATGAAGATCTAAGCACTATCAGAAGAGAATATCTTGTTTGCCCTTAAAGAACTGTCTTGTTAAAGGTTTTCACTAGGTCATTCTTTTAAAGATAGCAATGAAGAGTCATTTGTTTCCTGGTAGAAAACCTGGCATACCTAGATGCCATTTATGTTAGTTTTTTAATACATCAGGGTAAACAAAACAGTAAGATTGAAAGTCTTACAATGTAACAGTTAACAAATGATCAACAGCAAGAGAATGCAAAAGGTTTACACTATCCTTTAGCCTACAGTTTACTATCAATGAATACCTCTAAACTGTGATATGAGCCAAAGTCCCTCATTAGAAAGATGAAGACATGTACTTTGCCTTTGTGAAAGACATCAGCTGCTTGTCTGGGAAAGAAGAGCCCTGACTCTGAAGCTGTAGTGTATAAAGGGAAAAAAATATGAAAAACATCCACACGAAGAAAAAATAAAATCCGCCTTCTGTACGTTTATTTAATGTTTATGAATTTTTCAAAAAATACTTACAATAGGAAATACTGTGACTGACATGTCCTGCAAGATACAATTAAACAAAACAAATAGAAAAGATGATACCTGCAAAATGGCAACGTATACCTAGCTGCAGACAGCTACAACAGTAGAAAACATTTCAGCTAACAGTGGCTGATGCCAAAAAATCTGAACTTGCAAGTTAACTTAAATGTCAACATTTCATATCTTTCTGTGCCACTTCATTAAAAAAAAAAAAAAAGGTATTTTACCAGATGTGTGCAATCACTTGTTTTCTTCTTACTGTTGGGAAGATGGATATTGAGATTTGTAGTAGCTCCTTCTCTCAAATCACTTCAAATCACAAATTCCTCAGAGTGTGGAGAGATGGTATGAAATGCGTAGAGCCAGACAATGCTGTCAGTTAATTCTGGGAAGCAGCCAAATCTTTGACATTGGTTCTGCGTTAATGGAACTCTGTGCTGTGTTGAACATATGCTTCTCAACAGGCAGTAGAGTACTGTTTACAGCAAAGACATGGTGCTATTATTTGCAGAACTTTACTTTTGCCCAGAAGAAAACATATGATTGTTCTGTTGATAGCCAAAAGAATCCTGAGGTTCCAGTACTTTGAAAATCAAGCTGTTTAACTGCCCTAGTACAGGGCAGCATAGTACAGATTTAGAATCTTAATTTTAGGTACACATTAAAGCCTCCTGACTTCTTTTATTTATCCCATTTACTGAAGGTTTTCAAATGCTTTCTAGAAACTGAAATCCAAAATTTCTGAAAGAACTTACCAACATACTGTAAGGTCTAAGTAACTCAAAACCCATTACGCCATTTAAAATATAGTAAGTACACAGAAGCGAAATCTACGTGAAACTGATGGTTTAATCTATAAAGTAGGTTTAATTCACCCTAACAAGCAAAATACTGACAATTCCATACTGGCTGCAGTTATGAAATCCATATTGCTGAAGTAGGCACCTAACTCCCTAGATATTACGTAACAATATTAGTATGACTTTTCTCCTCTGCATTCTCTGTCAAAGAGTTTTGTTGTTGTTGTTATTGTTGTTGCTGCAGGTTTGTTTTTGTTTGTTTGCTTGTTTGTAATTATTTCTCAATTAATGTTCTCAGGTATTAGAGAATATTAATTATCAACCTGTGATAGCTGTAGCTACCTTACAAACAACTGCAGATATTAAAATACATCACAACACATAGCCTGCTATGCACAACCTCTGTGGAGAAGGATTTGGCTTAAATGAATCCTTTCTTTTCTTGGTGACAGAAGTGCCTCACTTTGAGATGTGTCTGACGATATGATGTGTCACTAAGGATTTAGAGACCTCATTTAGATTCTGGAATCTTGACTTCCTTTAGCAAGAGGCAGAGAGTCCAACTTTCTTTCAAAATATCATGGTGAGAGGTCTCTTTTTAGAGGATAAAAGCACTCATTCACAATGTTGTAAACACGGACTGTAGTTCTTTCCTTTGTCTAGAGAGATATGGATCTGTAGTTGCACCCTCTAGGGAGAGTATCTAATCAGAAGAGAATGGGGCTCTCAAGCCTTTGTGTTGAAGGTTCATGGGGCAATTTTAGAAAAGAAAAGGTAAAAGAATACCTAATTTAATAGTTGAGAAATTTACACTTCCATAGAGAAACCTCAGTTTTACTTCCTACTCTGATGAATGTTAATAGAGAGGATTCTCAGGTACAAATATTTCCCACTTTTTTACAGATAGGAACCAGAATCTTGCACCAGCTGCTCTTGATTTTCTGGTTCCTTCCAATGCCCAGTATTAGTGCAATTAACTAAAGCTCTTTCTTTATCTTTCAATTCCAACTCACCACACACAGCTATGCTCCTGCCCACAAAGTGAGTGAAAGCTTCTAGGCTTCTGCAATGGAGAAGCAGAAACTGAATGTCTCGGGGTTTCAGGACCTCTTGCATTAATACACGCACTGAATACATGAATTTGTGTATTGAAGCGAAATGCACATTACAAGGCTGTTTCTTCCTTAGCAACAAACTAGGTCATGGCTTCATCCTATTCTGATTACTGAAAGGTAACTGTAAGAGCATATAATCTTCTACATCTAGAACAAAAACTGAACACTGAACTTTAAATTGTTGAGAGTCTAATTTGACATCTGACCAAGGAAACACTTTCTTATACTGAAACGTTGTAAGAGACGGTCCGAAAATCCCTCATCTGCCTCACGATCATCGACAAAGACAGAGACTGAAAACCCAAAATAAAAAACTCCATAGGGAAAAGAGGACTTTTGCAAAGAAGTCCTGGCCTGGCCGAGGTGGGATGTTTGCCAAGTGTTGCCTGTGGGTGCGCCCACCGAGGACTGGTTCCCCCCTTTCTCTGTGTCTCTGTACGTGATGCATTGCTGAGGAAACTAGTACAGGTCATGATAACCTGTCTTGTACACCCACTATGGATTTCCTCACCTCCTGGCCAGTTGCCTTCTCCCCCCCATG